>JAABKJ010007545.1:12887378-13098653 GCA_011634705.1 Andricus grossulariae
AACACAATTTCAACCAAAAAGATGAATTCACAACAAAAAATGTAATTGTTGCATTATCAGATAAAAATATTACTTTTTAGTCATTTTCAACTAAAAAAGATCCATTTTTAACCAAAAATGAAATAGTTAATGTTTCAGTTGATAACTGTAATATTTAGCAACACAACCATGCCAACAAAATAGTTTAATTTTAAACCTAAATGAGGAGTGATCATAAAAAAAATCAATTTTCAACAATGAAGTCCAATTTTGATTCAAAAATATGTATTCTTAACGAAAAAAGTAACAATTGATTTTTCAACGAGAAAGTATTTTTACTTTAAATCCAAAATGGTGTGAGTCAAATGAAGAGACAAATTTTTAACTAAGAAAGATCGACCTTTAACCAGAAATGGAATAGTTGAATTTCCAGTTGAAAACAAAAAATTTAAGCAAAAAAATAATAATTTCGAGCGAAAAGCAGAATTCGATGACAACGTTGTTCACAGTTGGCAGTCATGTGGAGATATACATTGGCAATTAGAATCACACTCACAACTCATGATATATCAACTTATGATTGTGCACTTTAGGAAATATTTAATCCCTTGTTTCTTGTTGCAGAAATTACTTCACAGTTCGAGTGTTTGCCTAATGGCGACCCCATTCCTTACTTTCCTCGTGGCAGACCTTCTGCTTCTTCTCCTGCCAGACCCAATTTTTCTGCCGGGTCTCCTCCTGCAGATCTTCCTCTTCGTGTCAGGTCCAGGTCTCCTCGAGCTAGGAATCCTTCCCCTCTCATACTTGGATATACACTTGAAGAACTCAGATTTGTCCGACTGATTCTTAACAAGAATCCATCCCGGATATACCAACTTCAAAGATATACTTTTCCTCCCGGTAAACCAATTACATTGAGAATCAGAAGTAATGTCGTTATACCCATGCCACCCGAAGAACAGACTGTATTAACAACGCCTGATGGTGACGTCTGTGCAATATTTGTAAAAACACGTAAACACACGTTTTTTCGTGGAATATATAAACCTTTCATTGGTAGGTCAAAACGGGCGAAAATAAACATGGGCAGCGGTGCGATTCAAGAATTGACTGCAGAAGAAATCGCGGAATGTCCAATTAACAGCAATATCCCAATCAAAAAGAGTTTTAAAGTAGTGTTAGAAAGAAAATTATTTACTCCATAAATTCGATTTAAAAAGCCTTTTCAGGGTGGCCGATGAACCGGGAAATGACAGTGAATTTCTTTTTGAACGGGAATTCAAACAATGTTTGAAAGAAAAATCTATCTAATCGCGTGAAATATCACAAATTCAGTTTAAAATGCGTGATTCCTAACTCTTTTTTTAAAAAACGTTTCAAATTGATCAACTGCAAATGTAAATTGATTACTGATTCTGAAAACTGAACAGTAGTTCGTATAATAATAAATGAACAATAATTACATTCACAAGACAATAATAAATCTGTTCAATAAGGCAACGCTCTTATTTAATTTCAAATCCTGTTCAAATATAGTTAGCATCTGGAATATTCCCCTCTAAATCCATTTAATTTTGAATATTTTAATTAAAATAAGAAATGATTTTCAACATTTTTTTATTTATAAGTGAAAGTTGTAAAGTTTTATGTATGAATAACAATTGTACAAATTTGAAATGACTTGAAATAAAAATAAAAATGATTTCACGAATACAAATTTACCAATTTATTCTTCAATTTAGAGCATTAGAAATAACCGCGTAGCGCAGATGTATATTTTTAACCAGAAATTTTGGTTAAACAAGGCTCATTAATTTGTAATATTAATGATTTAAATTGTTAATTCATCCGAAGAGTTTGACCTTCGGTCCAAAAGTTGTGGTATGCATGATGCAGCGAGAACTTTGGCAAATGCAAACCGTAAAATAAAACCAGCAGCTGATTATAAGACCAAACGGCGAATACATCAACTTAGCACACTTTGTCTTTAATATAAAAAAGGATTCATCGTTAATTTTATGTAAAACATATACTTTTCAATGAAAAGTAGTCATATTCTATGTTTTAGAGGTCGCTGAGTACGAATTCAGAGTTGTTGTGGTGTATTGAAAAAATACATGTTTTGCATAAAATTACCAGTTCACTGTATTTCTTCGAGGTAAAGGACGAAACATGACGTTATAGACGCACAACGACTCCGGATTCGTACTCAGCGACCTCGAAAACATAGGATATCACCACTTTTAATAGGTACGAATCATGTTATACCTGAAATCAGCGATTTTCATGTTTTTTGAGGTTATGAACGAAATCTGACTTGATGAAGCCAACCGGACCCTGAATTTGGATTTAGCGACCCCGAAAACCAATGATAGACATAGTCAGACTCCAGGGATAATTTTCTCGATTTTTTTTTGGTGTGAAGCTGTGTAATTAACTCCTCGTCTAAATCTAATGATAATATTCGTATAATATCCAAAAAAGAATATTTCTTTTATGTATTGAAAATAAGCTAAGTTCATAGTAAGCATGTTTCTGTTGCTGAGGAAATTTCCAAACTCTAGTTCATCATGCAATATTTTTAATTCATTGTAATTTTGTGAATTATAGCGAAGTCATTCATATTCTGTGAAATCTAAATAAATTTCATCAAATCCTTTGAAATCCATGTAAATATCACTTTTCCTTAAAACATAAAATATTGAATAAACGATGACATACGCTTAAATTAAATTCATATTTAATTTCTTTCCCTTGAAATTAAGTCTTATCAAATGTAAATATCTTAGAAGTAACAAATAATTTCTTTGCAATAAGAGATAACGACTGTCGTATAGACTATGTGAGCTGAAGGAGCAGCAGAATATAAACCAGTTACATTGTTAATAAACTTCTCCATTATCAAATAGATTAGTTTCTCTTATAATTAGAAAAGATGAGGATAGTATGGACCTTATGCTTAGCGATTATTCTCGATTCTCTTGGTAAATATAATATTGAAACTTAGAATAGAATAAATATGCTGAAACAAACTCACTTGAAATTATAGATCTAATTGTAAAAAAGGTATATTCGGCTATAAATATCAATAGCTCTCGAAGTTAATTTTTGTATTCCTAAAAGTCTTTGATTAGATTTACCTAGATCCAGCTTTCACTCATGGAGGGTTTTCAGCTTCTTACGACCAACAGAAGACTTTTTATAAAATGTTTAGATTTCGCAAGCTCCATGTATTTGAAACTCAAAAAGAAAAATTTTTGACGGAAAAGATGAATATTCGACAAAAAATATAATTGTTAAATTTTCAGCTAAAAATATTACTTTTTAACAATGAAGTCCAATTTTGATCGAAGTGGTTGAATTTTCAACAAAAAATGTGCATTCTTAATGACAAATATAATCATTGATATTTCAACCAAAAAGTATTTTTATTTTGAATCCGAAACGATTCACGTCAAATAAAAAAAAAAATTTCAACTTAAGATCGATTTCAAACCAGAAAAGGAATAATGGAATTTTGAGTCATAAAAAAAATGTTCAGGCGAAAAAAAATTAATTTTGAGCAAAAAGTAGAATCAGATGACAACTTTCTAAGCAGTTGACAACCGTGTTTATATAAAAATTGATAATTACAATCTCATTCACAACTTATGATACATCAACATATGATTGCGTACTTTAAGAAACATTCAATCCTCGGTTTCTTGTTGCAGAATTAACTTCGCAGTTCGACTGTTTGCCTAATGGCGAACCTATCCCTGGTGTACCTCGTGGCGAAAGTTCTGCTCATTTTTTTGGCAGATATTCTCCAGAAAGAACTCCCTCCAGTATCGATTCTTCTGCCGAGTCTCCTTCTCCTGCAGTGCCTCCTCTTCGTGCCAGGTCCAGGTCTCCTCTAGCCAGGAATACGTCTTCTCTCATACTTGGTCACACACTTGAAGAACTTCCATTTGTCCGACTAATTCTTAACAAGAATCCGACCCGGATATACCAACTTCACATATATACTTTTGCTCCCGATAAAAAAATTCTATTGAAAATCAAAACTAATGCCGTCATGCCCGTGCCACCCGGAGAACAGATTGTATTATCATCGCCCAATGGTGATGTCTGTGCAATATTTGAAAAAACAACCCGACACGTGTTGTTTCGCGGAATATATATGCCTATTTTTGGTAAGTCCAAACGGGCTAAAATAAACATGCACAGCGGTGCGGTTCAAGAATTGACCGCAGAAGAAGTTGTGGAATGTCCAGTAGGCAACACTGTCCCAATCAAAAAGAGTTTTACAGTAGTGTTCAAGTCCCGATTCTTTACTCCATAAATTATATTTAGAAAACGGCGGTTTCGAAGAGTTGAAAGCATTTGACATTTTTCATAAAAAACGTTTCAAGTTGATCGACTGTAAGTATAAGTTGATTTTTTGTTTTTAAAACAGAACAATTGTACAAATTTGAAACCACTTAAAATGGAAATAAAAATAATTTAACCTATACAAAATTTATCTATTCATTCTTTAATTCAGACTGTTTAGTATGTAAACGCTAATGATTTAAAATTTGACATTTTAACGGTTTTTGCCAAACGGGAATTTTTTCTCGATTGAAACGGCTCACCTAAAAACGGATTTTTATCACTTGTCCAGCGCTTCACGCTTGATTTCTGTACATTGGAACGAGACTGCTTATTTATATATTTCGAAGTGAATTAAAAATTTGATTTTTTATCATTATTGCATTTTAGTTACTCTGGGGAATGTAAACAAACCATTTCTTTCAGGCTAATAAAAAAGGTTCCTCTTCACCGTTTTTGATATATATGTCTTATTAGAAAGTAGTGTGAATCTAGTGTGAAAATCTTTCTGAGATGAACCATTTTGCTGAACATTATTTTCTCATCTAATGTCGTTTGGCACAAAGTGTGAATTTTCAAGTTTTCATTCGAATTTTTGATAGGTAAAACAATCATCCTTAGTTAAAAAAGGCTGCTAAAAGAACATGAACTTTTTTTGGTCCCCTAAAAAACTAGAGATACTTATCAATTTTTGATAATAAGAAGTTAAATTATTTATTCATCCTAAGAGTTTGACCTTTGGACCATCAATTGTAGTATGTATGATGTAGCGAGAATCGTTCCAATTCTTTTAACATATTTTGTAGAAATTATGTCAGTTTGTTGAATCATTAGGTAAGCCATTATAGTAGACACTATATCACTTTTTCAGATAAGAAACAGGTTTCCCTGAAACGTATAAACGATTGCATAAATGGTGACATTAGTTTTTAAATTCGTAGGCAATTTTGTTTGTTAACTGATTCTCATCAAATATAAATATCTAAGAAGGACAAGCTTGCCGACTGTTATCTAAGAAATAAATTCCAACTTAATTATCTTGCATGAAAACAGCAAAAAAGTTTCTATATCGCTACTCAAATCAATATAGAATTGTTAAAACAACATTTTATATTTTACTATTTCAATGGGAAGCTTTTGAGAAATAAAAATAATATCTATGAACATTATTGTTTTTTGAATTATCAAGAATATAATATGTTTTTTTGGAAGGGTTCAACTTATTATCAAATCAGCCCTGACAAGCCAAAAGTAAAGTCACATCGATGGATTTTACATCGATGGAAAACAACAGGAAAAATGTTCTTTAAGTTTTAGAATAAAATAAATTGAAAATTACTTTGGAAAATAATTTTCTGCCGCTCTGATACAAATTTGCATTTGTTTTAGTGAACTTTGAATAAATTTAGACATTTGCAGTAGGACGGTCTGAAATAAAAAATTCTGGAGTTATAAATCACTACAACGCGAAAAAGTAGCGTATTGGGATCCCAAAAAAGTATTATTTTTTATTTTTTCTTCCAATATACAGCTATGCTAAAATAGAAATTTTTTTGACCTACCATAATATGCACTCCTTTACTATCTGTAAATTCTATCTTTAAAAGTTGTTATTCGTCGTTTAGTTACCGTTACCGTTATTTAGTTAGCCATAATGCAATCCTAACGAAGATGGGCGATCTGTGCTTATTTGACTTAGAGATGTTTGTTTTCATAAGAAGCTTATTGGAAGCATATGCAATTATAATTCAGTATACATACGATTCCTTTACAGCATTTTTTCAAAAGAAGGGTTTTAATTAAAATATTTAATATTTTATACGTATTTTAAAAAACTTATTTTTGATTTAACGTTCTAGTCATAGTTCATTTGCATTTCAAAATGTTTGAAAATTCGCAAATTTTGAGTGCCACTTATTTTTTAATTTAAGCTTCTGACATTTCGGAAAATTTGTGTTTGGATTATTTAAACTGTCTTCATTACCATATTTAGATTTTGGGTATTTTTTAAGTAATAGGCACGATTTGTTCACGGAGTCAACTAAGAATATCTTTTCGATAACTCTTTTCTATGTTGCTTTATAAATTTACAAGAATTATTAATTATTTAAACAATTTTGATCAAAAAATTAGGAGTTTGGCTATTTCTCAACGAATACGCTCAATTCTCTCTCTGATGACTATATTTTCTATGTTGCTCATGTAAATTCACAAGAATGATTGATTATTTAAACAATTTCCATTAACAAATTGAGAGCCCGATCATTTTTTAACGAATGTGACCTTAATTATATGCATTTTTTCAAAGTGATTTCAGTATGGAGAACATTAATGTTGGGCAAGTAGCAGATGGATTCGGATGAAAAATGATACAAACATTACGCATTATAAGTTTTAGCATGTTACGTGAAGTAGTTTATCACAGGAAAGTTTTTAAAATGTGCAATAGGGTGGGTCAAAAAAATTAAATTATAAAAGTCGTAATTGGAACTATTTGGGAAATAAGCTGAAATAGGAACCTGAAAAGGTAATAATTAATTTGGTATCGATTGATGAACGCGGAATGTACTTCAAAAAATTCTTGTTTTCATATTTTCGTGTATGTAAATTTTGTTGTATGCTTTTGCAGGTATTAAGTGTAGCTTCAAACGTTTACAGCTACTTAATTAAGGTTTTCTAGGCTGTAATGTATGTTTGATGGACATCTGATTTTGAAAAACAATTTTAAAATCTACAGGAATGACAAACGAATGTTTTCAGGTGTTTGATGTTTTTCAATAACCAAAGTACAGTCAACCTTTTTATTTTTTGTTTATATAAACCTTATAATTTTTTCGTGGTGTATATTCATCTATCTCAATTGACCTATTTATCTATCTATGTACATTTATCTCTAAAAAAACCCGAACGATATAAATTTCTTTATGAATCAGCTGAAGGAAGCTAATTTAAAAAACACAAAACCTAATTTTTCAGAAATTTATTGTGTACATTTATAATTTCAAACATTCAATGAATTTGTGTTTAGTGTATTGTCGCCAGTATGAAGCCCTGAAATGTAGAAAAGATTGTCTGTATTCAGCTGTTGAAAAAAATATCATTCGCTATTAATTTAATTTACAAACAGTACCCCAGACTTTTTGATTACCACGGGGAAATTGTGAGTTTATATTAAATATGTATAAGGTACTCGCCTTAGTTTCTTATGTAGTTGTGACAACGAATATGACCATCTTCCACTTTAAAAATATATATGAGCTGACAATTCTAAATTGATGAAATTCAAAATTTAACATTGAAACAGATCCAGCTGGAGTACGAGATGATGATGTCAGTAACGGATATTATCGACATTAGCAAATAAATGAAAAGCTATCTTCTAAAGGAGGTACAGAACCTAATAAGAGATTGTCATTTGATTCTTAATTTTAATTCCTAAGCCGTTGAAAGGAATTTGAAGCTAAAACTGTTTTTAAATAATTCTTCTATCATGCTTTTAAAATTTCTGAAAATTTGAGAGCTTTAGCCCTTCTACCTGCCATATTACCCAACACTAATTTCTCGACGGGTAAAAGGCCAGTGGATAAAAGCAGAGAAAAAAAGAAAGGAAAAAATGTCAGCAGATCTTGTTAAAATAATAATTTGTTTTATTAATTTCAAATATGAATTAAATGTAAATTAGATATGCTTCACATATTAATTTATTTGATCCATTCCGTAATATTTTATATATTTTCAATTCATTATAGGTATAAATATATATTAAAAACTTATGATTATTTTTAGGGAAAAGGAAATAATGGTGATGAAGTATTCAAAGATTGAACCTCATCTTCTGTATTAGCAGAAAAGTAAAAAATACCAGACAGTGGTCTTTTGCGGATTTTAGCGGTGAGAACAATAATGATTGTTTCTCCTTTAAAAAATTCCAAAATGTTTTCAGCTTGGTACGAACATTTATGGTTACGTATCTGCCACTGAACATTCACAAAATCAGTGAAATTAATTTCTATTGTACAATCAACTATAGACCCAATTTAATTACATTGACTATGAATCTAGTAAAATTACCTAAATTTCAGTTAACTTCACTAGCATTCTCGTTAATTTAACTGAATTTGTTTTGTAGTCATCGTATCATGCTTAGCCTCTTTTTTTGGTGTATTTGCAATAAGGCGAGAAATAAGCAACCAATGGGTGACTACGTTTTAGACATGCGCACCTCTCCGAAAACAAGTATTTCAACAACATATATTTTGTTAAAATTTCAACAATTATGTCAGAAAATTATTATTTTTGTTTGAAGATTTAACTGTTTTGTCAAAAATTTCCATTTTTAGCTTACAAATTCAAAAACTTGGTTGACATTTTTTTTAACTTCTGTCTGTCCTTTCTTCGTTGAAAAGTCAACTTTTCTGTTAAAAGTACGTCTGTTTGGTTTAAAAATGTCATATGCTCCTTATTATCGGTGTGGTAATTGTTGGTAGCAGTGAGGAAATAATCTAGGGATTCCCTAGAGAAAGAGTGGTGGGGGTGTGTCACTGAGGACATTGAACGCAATGTTTATAAACCATTCCGTGAGTATTTACGGGTATTCATCTCGTAATTATCTCATAATATAGAGGAAGATTGAGCGAGGGGATTAAATCTGAGAAAATATCATACGAGAGAGTTAGAGAAACCGTCGCCAAGAATATTGAGGGAAATAGTTAAATACCGTGCAGTGGGTATTTGTAGGGGCTTATCTCTTGAGGTAGGAGAAGACAGGGACAGAGATACGAATCTGGTGAATACCTTAGGAAAGGGATCCTCACTAGGGATAATGGGGAATTAGGGGGTTACTGGATTTCCCACATACGCGCCGTTCCTTCCGGGGCGAGATTGGCTTTGCGCTTCGAGAGGAATTGATCCAGTCCGGCTATACTTTTGGGGGCCTCGTTCCGGCTGGTGGGAGAAGCCAATTACATCACGAGACAGCCTAGGGTCTTAGTGACATATTCTTAAGCCTGGGGGCCGTCCATAATGGGAGCGAGAGAGACAAAGGAATCAGGGTGGTCCAAAGAGGTAAGAAGGATTGGGATGCAAGCCGAGTACAGCTGGAATGCCAGCTGTTTCAGCAGAATAAGTAAACTGGGATGCAAACCGACCCGTGAATGTAGGAATGGTAAAGGAAGCAAAAAAATAAGCAAACGAATTGAGAGAAGGTTAAGATAAAATACAACTTTATTCAGTATACATATAAGCACTGCTTTTGGCGGTCTCTGCGAGTGAGTAGGAGAGAGAGAAAGTTTCTATTATGCATCGTGTGGTGGCGTGCAGGGTCCCAAAGCGGATTTTTAGTCTTGGGAAGTTTTAACAGCTAACAGCGGATGACCAGCAGTTAGTCCTGATCATTCTGCCGTTTTGTGAGAAAGCGCGCCTTTTTAAACTCGACGGCTCCTGCGGGAAGTCGACCGGAGTGGGAAGAGTCGAGTGGAGGGAGATGCGCGCGTGCGAGTTTCGCTGGCGCTTTACACGCGGTACCGTCCTATACCCTATCTTTAATATTTGAAGGTCTCATATCTAAAATGGTTGCCCACCGAATAAATCAACATCGTCTGCGAGAAGGTTTCTATACAAGGTGTCCCGCGAGTTATCCTTGTCCTTGCAGGGGTGGGTTGGACAAAAAAAATTCGAATTCAAATAAAAATATTTGTTGTTAAAAATTTAGCAACTTGGATTTAAATTAGACTTCATTGTTAAAATGTTATTCTTTTGATTGATGCTTAATCCTTTTAATTTCAAAATTCATCTCTTTTTTTAATTGAACTATTCTGTTCAATTTGTTGTTGTTAAACATTAACGTTATTAACTAAAAAATAACGTGACGCTATTATTTTTCATTTTCACACCTCCATACTTTCACTTAACATTGTATCTATACAGAGAAATCCTTAGAATTTACCCCTCTTTCCCCCATGACAGCGTCATGTCATTTATGGATGACACCCGGTTTAGAAAAAAAAACTTTATTCGGTCTTTCGGACCGAATAATGAAATAAAATTATTTCTACTTCAATAAGGAGCTCTATACTTGAGACATTTTCCATAAAGAAAAAAGTTCACCGAGAGGTATAAGGGTATTTTTTTGGGTACTATCGAATTCAGCGATATGTGACTCTTTTAATATCGACTTTAATAATATATCCTCAACATAAGCACAGATATTGAGAAAAAATTCTTTACTGCGGTTTCATTTCTTTTCATGTAAAAAATAATATCTTTTCGCTATTGATTTTCTCTGAACAATTGTCATTGCTAGACACAATTGTTATAAAAAAAGAGACTGACATCACAGTTTATGCTAAATTACGTAGAAAAATTGTTATCAATATAGCTTTTTCACTTCGCAGGTTTGGAGAAGACAGTTTTGTGACTACCCCCTTACGAAAAACAAGTATTGGTAAGTATCGGATCTAATACTTTTTTCGAGCATAAGTATCGGAAATCTAATACTATTTCGCGAAAAAAGTACTGGATCCTATATTCACCAATACTTCTTTTTTGTAATTGCCGATTCTGTTATAGCGACGTAAGTTTGCATAATTTTAGAAATAAGTGTAAGAAGTCAACAAAAATTTCAATAACATATATATATTAGTTGCACAGTTACTTCTCACAAAATTTTTCAAAATTATGCAAGTTAACTTGAAAAGAAAGACGTTATTGTAAACTGACCCTTGACACATGGATACCCTTTATTCTCAAAATCAGTCGCATTTGTTTAAACAATTATTTTTGCTAAATCTAATTAGTTATTAAGTCACGCCTAATAAAAAATAAACAAACAGTTGAGAATTTCAGAAAAAACGCAACATTCTATCAGTTAAGCGAAGAGAATTTTATTAACAATGATAATAAATTGTTCAAACAATCATTTCGTTAACTTGAATTCATTATCACTTCAGACCAAATGAACATTAGACAAAAAGCCAGAAATTAAAATAAAACGCATCTTTCTAGCATTATTCAAATACAATATAATTATTAATTTTAATCAATTGTTTAAACAATTATTTTGTTAACTTGAATTTATTATTACTTCACTACAAATTAAAATTGAACAAAAAGCCAGAAATTAAAATAAAACGCATCTTTCTAGCATTATTCAAACATAATATTATTACTAATCATAATCAATTGTTTAAACAATTATTTTGTTAACTTGAATTTATTATTACTTCACGACAAATGAAAATTGGACAAAAATCCAGAAATATAAAAAAAACCACATCTTTCTAGCATTATTTAAGCATAATATTATTACTAATCATAATACATTGTTAAAACAATCACTATTGTTAACATTGATGGACTGCCACTTCCCTCTAATTGAAAATTGGACAACAAATGGAAAACTTGTGAAAAAATTGCGTCTTACTATTTCCATTTTATGAGAAAATTGCTAAAAAAAATAATAAATTGTTCAAACAATTCATAAAAATATCTCATTTTTAGTATAAAGTGATATTTTATGTACTAGGAACAATTTGTATTGAAGAAACCGCAAAAAAATCATAATTAGCGCCAACAATAGAAAGACGAATTCTTAACCAAATAGTTAAATTTTCAACTAAAGCAGTTAACTTTGTTTATAAATTTGTAAACAAAATTGTTTAATTTCTAAGTAAGAAAAAAACGAATTTCTTACAAAACAGTTAAATTTTCGAGCCAAAAATATAAATTTTCAAAGAAAAATATAATTTTAGACCGAGAAGATGAATTTTCGACCAAGCGGTTGAATTTTCTGCCAAAGGGAAAAGACTACAATTAATAAAATTACCTTTCAACAATAGAAAGGTAAATTCTTAACCGAATATTTAAATTCACAACTAAAAAAGTTAACTCGGTTGATAAATTTGTTGACAGAAATGTTGAATTTTCAAGCCAAAAAGCGAATTTACTACAAAACAATTAAATTCCTAAACCGTAAATATGAATTTTTATTGATAAATATAATTTTTAATGAAATAATTACATTTTCTATCAAATTATTGAATTTGCAAACCATGAAGACGAACTTTTTATAACACGCTTGAATTTGAAGCCCGAAAACATGAATTTTCAACAAAAAAAGTTAATTTCCAACCGAAGAGATCACTTTTGAACCAAATAGTTCAATTATCAATTACATTATTTAATTTTTCACAAAAGAAGATGAGTTCGCGACAAAATGCATAAATTTTTAACCAAAAAAGGTTAATTTTCAAACCAAAATGCCGTATTTTCAACAAAAGAGTTAGTAAGATTCTCAACGAAAAAGATTAATTTTCTACCAAAAAGAAACAAATTTTCAACAAAATATATAAATTGCCAACAAAACAGATCAATCTTCAACCAAAAAATTGAATTTCGAACAAAGTAGTTAAATTTTCACACCGAAAATATAAATTTTCAATAACGAAGTTAATTTTCAATCAAATAATTACATTTTATATCAAATTGTTGAATTATCAAACCATGAAGCTGAATTTTTCATTATACATTTGAATTTGAAACCCAAAAATATGAGTTTTCAAACAAAAAAAAATAATTTTCGACCAAGTGGTTCAATTTTGTACCAAAGACAAAAGTCTACAATTAATAAAATTACCTTTCAATAATAGAAAGACAAATCCTTAACCAAATAGTTATATTCTCAACTAAAAAAGTTAACTTAGTTGATAAATTTGTAGACAGAATTGTTTAATTTTTAAGCCACAAAACGAATTTTCTACAAATCGGTTAAATTTTCAAACCAAAAATATAAATTTTTTTATAACAAAGGTAGTTTTTATTCAAATAATTAGATTTTCTACCGAATTGTTGAATTTTCAAACCATGAAGATGAATTTTTTATAACACACTCGAATTTGAAACCGGAAAACATGAATTTTCAACAAAAAAGTTCAAGCAAGTCGTTCAATTTTCCACCAAAGCGATCAGTCTACAATTAATAAAATTACCTTCAAGAATAGAAAGAGAAATTCTCAACCAAATAGTTATATTCTCAACTAAAAGATTTAACATTATTGATAAATTTGTAAACAAAATTGTTGAATTTCTGAGCCAAAAACCAAATTTTCTACAAAAGAGTTAAATTTTCAAACCAAAAATATGAATTTACAACAAATATATAATTTTCGACCGAAAAGATTAATTTTTGATCAAGTTGTTCAATTTTCTAACAAAGAGATATGTCTACAATTAATAAAATCACCTTTCAACAATAGAAAGACAAATCCTTAACCGAATAGTTATATTCTCAACTAAAAAAGTTATCTTTGTTGATAAATTTGTAGACAAAATTGTTCAATTTTTCATCCAAAACCCCAATTTTCTACAAACCAGTTAAATTTTCAAACCAAAAATATAAATTTTCGATGATAAAGTTAATTTTTTATCAAATAATTACATTTTATATGAAATTGTTGAATTTTAAAACCATGAAGATGGATTTTTTGTAACGCATTTGAATTTGTAACCCGAAAATATTAATTTTCAACAAAAAAAAGTTAATTTTCAACCGAAGAGATCATTTTTAACCAAATAGTTCAAGTGTCAATTAAATTCGTTAATTCTCTACCAAAGAATATGAGTTTTTAACAAAACACATGAATATTAAATTTCTATCAAAATAAAAATGTTGACGAGAAACGGAATAGTTAAATTTAAAAAAAAAATTAATTTTCCAATTAAAAAAAAACAACTAATTTTCTACCAAGAAAGAATAATTTTCAACAAACGGCATGAATCTTCAATCAAATAGTTTAATTTTCAATGCAATTTTCAATTAACAAGGTCAATTTTCTACCAAAAAAAGACAATTTGATAACAAAATAGATGTTTTTTCCAATAAAAAAGATCAATTTGAAACAAAAAATAGAATAGTTTAATTTTCAGTTAGAGAAATGAGTTTTAAGCAAATAAAATCAAATTTCAACGAAAAAGTTAAATTTTCAACCAAAAAAGGTTATATTGCTACCAAGACAACAACAAAATTCAACAAAATAGATGGATTTTCAACTAAAATAGATTGAATGTTTGTAAAAAAATGTATGGCAAAAAAATTACTCAAATTTTTAGTTCAAAAAATTAATTTTCCATTTAAAAAAACTAATCTTCAACCGAAGAAATGAATTTTCAAGCAAAAAGATGAATTTTCTACCGAAAAAGAATAATTTTTAGCAAAATAAATGAATTTGAAACCGAATATTTTAATTTTGAATCGAATTTTCAACCTAATAGTTCGATTTTCAACCAAAAAGATTATATTGCTACCAAAAAAAGACACATTTGCCAGAAAATAGATGAATCTTCAACAGAACAAAATAAATTTCTAACAAAAAAGAGAATAGTTCAATTTTAAGTTAGAGAACTAAGTTTTTTAACCAAATAAACTAAATTTTAAACAAAACAGTTAAATTTTCAACCAAGCAGATGAATTTTCAACCAAACAGATTAAATGGCTATAAAAATAAAATGTTGACAAACTATGGAAAAATTAAATTTTTTATTAAAAAATTTCATTTTTCAATTGAAAAGTACTAAGAAAAAACTAAATTTTTGAGGTAATACATAAATTTAGGGGAAAAAATCGATAAATCTTCAACCGATAAATGGAATTTTTAAAAAAGTAGTAGTTAAATTTTCAAACCGAACAAAGATAATATTAATGAAATAATTACATTTTCTACCAAATTGTTGAATTTTGAAACCATGAAGATAAATTTTGTATAACATATTTGAATTTTAAACCCGAAAATATAAATTTTCCATAAAAAAGTTAATTTTCAACAGCAAATATAATTTTTTACAAAGAAGTTAAACTTTCAACCACGAAGTTGAATTGTCAACCAAATCGTTCCATTTTTATCTTAAAAAGATCAATTTTCAACTTTAAATGCTATAGTTAAATTTTTAGTTGGAATAATTCATTTTTAAGATATAGAGAGAACAAACTTTAAAGTGATGAGATTAATATTTATCCATATAAAAAAAATTAACGAGAAACTTCAATTTTCCAATAAAAAGATCAATTTTAAACCAAGACGATTAATTTTCTATTATGAAAGATAAACTTTCAACAAAATTCATACATTTTGAATTAGATAGTTAAATTTTCAACTAAAAAAGATTAATTTTCAACCCAAAACGAAATGACTAAATCTTCAGTTTAAAAAATTAACTTTCATAAAAAAAAATGAATTTTTAGCTAAATAGTTTAACTTTTAACTCAAAACGGTTAATTTTTGTGCCAAAAAGGGAACAGTGAAATTTTCAGTTGAAAAGGTTAATTATTAACAACAGAAACCAATTTCCAACAAACTAGTTACATTTTCAACCTAGAATGTGAATTTTGTAATAAAAAATTTGAATTGATTGATAAATTTGTAGGTGAAATTGTTGCATTTGAAATCAAAAATGATGATACTTCGCAGAAAAATATGATAGGTGATTTGGCTGAAAAAGGTTTTAGTTTTTAATTTAGAATAGTTTAATCGACCCAGAAAATAAGAATTTTTAACAAATAAATTGGCTTGAAATCTGTGCCAAATAATTGAATTTTCAACTCAGAAAGAGGAATTTTTTACCAAAATTTTAACTTTCAACCAAAATAGGTTTATTTTAAATCAAAAAGATAAAACTTTAATAAAAAAAAATTAATTTTGAAAAAAGTGCATCAACTTTTAAGGAACTATTTGATATCCAAACCAAAATGGATTTCAATTTTATATGACAAATAGTTGAATTGAAATAAAACAGACAAATTTCCAACAAAGTTATTAAATCATCAACAAAAACAGATTGATTGTTAACCAGTTACATTTCTAATAAAAAAAGAAATTTAATTTTTTAAGAAAATAATAATAAAATTTTCGAGCATAAAATATAATAGTACCCTTTTAATTAAAAATAAGTAACTTTCAGGCATAAACTAGTTGAATGTTCAACCAAAATGGACGGCTTTTAAAAAAAATTGTTAAAGTTGTAGAAAAGAATTAAATTTTCAACCCCATACTAAAATCTTAATCGGAAATTAATTATTTTTTCACTTCGCACTTCTTCATTTCAGACTACACGAAGCATATTGAAAATAGAAAAATTTCAAGGCCTGTAATATTGTCGATTTGAAAACAATATTCTCTCTTTATTTCATAAATTTTTACACTACTTTCTCTCATACCAACGTCGTAAATTGGCAGTCGCGCCATGCAAAGGTGGAAATTGCACGAGGTCTGTTTTTCCGAATCTTTTTATACGCTACAAATGGGTTTTTCGAGTCAGAAGGAGATAAAAAATGATAAAGGGGAAAAGGGAAAAAGGGGTGGTTGGTTACAAATTACTGGCGCGGCATTGAGTTGGATGGAAACTAGTCTTGGGAATTGAGGCAGGCGTGCAGGGAAATTACTGTATTGCGACCAGTTTACTCTACCAACTACCTGCAGCTTTTCCCTATACCACTGCTATTCTAACATTGTAAGCCGAGACGCCAGCCGCCAATATTTTCTTCCTTTTCCATTCGCCTTTATGACGAATAGTACGGTTCAGAAATGTATTTAAAAATTCTTTTCAAAAAATTAGAATTGAATACTGATGTAAAAATAGTCAACTCATTTCTGTGATAAATAATTGCGTTCAGCTTATTTTTGGGATTTATTTTAAATCTTCAACGTGTAATAGGCCAGCTGTACTTTCTAAGAAAGAGATATAAGGTGCTGAAAAAAACAAGCATACATTTTTGAATAAAATGCATATCAGGTCATCTAAAATGTTGTATTACATAATGAGCAATAAGCCCATTGAAACATGTACTCTTGAGCTATGTATTGAAGTTAAAGAACGTGCGCACAGCCTTGAATAAAATGCACGCTCTTTTTATCTCGATTTTCGAAAATGTTTACAGTATCATATTACAT
Organism: Andricus grossulariae; assembly: GCA_011634705.1. Classification (NCBI taxonomy): domain Eukaryota; kingdom Metazoa; phylum Arthropoda; class Insecta; order Hymenoptera; family Cynipidae; genus Andricus; species Andricus grossulariae. The sequence goes on from JAABKJ010007545.1 coordinate 12,904,649, forward strand.
GTTACACATCGAGGGGTAGGCTCTTCAGGCTTTACACTAACTTCAAATGGTGCCGAAAAGGACGAGCATTTATCTTTGAATAAAATGCATGTCACCTTATATCAAATGTTGTATTACATAATGAGCAATAAGCGCATTGTACAATGTACTCTTTAGCTAAATATGATAGTTAGAGAACGTGCGTACAGCCTTAAATAAAATGCACGCTGTCTTATCTCAATCTTCGAACATTTTTACAGTATCATATCAGATGCGAAACATAAGGAGGTAAACTCATCGAGCTTTGCACTAATGTGAAGTGGCGTTGAAAAGAACAAGCATAATTCTTTGAACTAAATGCCTATCAGCTCATCTAAAATGTTGTATTACATAATGAGCAATAAGCGCATTGGACAATTTCCTATTAATCTATATAATAACGTGAAAGAACATGCGTAGAGCCTGGAATAATATGCACGCTGCCTTATCTTGAACTTTGAAAACAAACCTAAGTTGTGATAAAATTTAAAATTATAATAATAAATAATGAACAATAGTAATAAAAAAAATTGTTTGAGGGCCCACTTATGAATCCTGAAACGATAAAAAAATTTATTCTAACAAAACTTGTTTTGCTATGGAGGTGCCAATCGTAACTCATGTATGATGTAGTCATACTCATGTAGTCTTGCGCGCGCCTATTAATTTTTTGATGAAAAAGAATAAACCAAATACTTCTTTTTTCTATTTATTTATATTTCATTAACATTGTAAAATATCTGTACAAAATAATTAGAAGGCACCACACGATGATGTCTGTAGCCTCCAATAAGAAGCTCCTTTTTTTTTCTCTCTGTTAAAGAAGTACATAATGGATTTCTCATTCCTTATCTGTAGGTAAATTCTGCCATCGTTATCATCCGGAAAAATTGTGAATATATAATTACAATTTTCGGCTCACTAGAGACAGATAGAGAACAAAGGAAAAAAAGAGGAAGAGTTGAATCACTTCAAATTACTGAAATCTTTTAAAAACACCTTAAGATATTTCAACAAATTTTAAATCTTTTGGAATGCCTTAAAATTTCTGAATCTTTCGAATGTGCTTCGGAATCTTCTGAAGTACCCTAAAATATTTAAAATCATTTAAAAAGCTATTAGGTTACCGAAATCAATTGAAAATTCCTCGGAATCGTTTAATATTCCCTAAAACCTGGCATAGGTCTTAAAAAAGCGATCTATATTTTCAAAATTTTATGAAACACTTTGATACAATACCTCACGCAAATTTGTTCGAATTTCTTATAATTGCTTTGAAATCTTTTGAAATACTCTAAAATATTTCAAATCCTCTGAAACCAATTAAATACTCCTCATACTCTTTTGAAATACTTATGTTGTTTTCAAATCCTTTTCAATCTTTTTAAATCAATTGAAACATTTTTATACTCTCGAAAATGCCTTAGAATCTTTTCAAATCATAAAATAATTCAAGTCCTACAAGTAAAATAAAATTACTGAAATCGATTAAAAAATTCTTAGGGTCTTTCGAAATACCCTAAGATATTTAAAACCCTTTAAAATATTTTGGAATTTCTTGCATTTTTCTAAGCTCTTCAAAATTCCTTGTAATTTTCAAAAACACCCTAAAATATTTCCAATCTTTTGAAATTCTTTCATATTATTGAAATAAAAAAAAATCCTTCGATTCTTTATAAATCACTTGAAATTTTCCTCAGCTTTCGAAAATGTCTTGGCATCTTTTAGAATGCTCTAAAAGTTCTCAAATCCTTCACAATTTTTTGATATTCCTTAAATATTTATTTGAATTATTTTTAAATTACTTGAAAGTTGAAACTTTTTAAAGCTTTTGAAAATACCTTATAAGCTTCTAAAATACTCAAAAATATTTCAAATCCTCTGAAATCGATCAAATTACTGAAATCAATTGAAAACTCTTATGAATCTCTTAGAATAATCTAAAAGTTTTCAAGTCCTCAACATTCTTTCAAAATTCCCTGAAACTTTTCAAATCTGTTGAAAATGCCTTGAAATCTTTTAAAATACTCTGAAATATTTGAAATCCTCCGAAATCAATTACTGAAATCAATTTAAAATTCCTTGGATTCTCGAAACTTTTTTAATCTCTTTAAAATCAAATGAAAAATTTAGAAATAGCCTAAAATATTTCAAGTCCTTTGAAAATTCGTCAAATTATTCAAATAAAAAGATTTCTCGGAGTCATTAGAAATTCCCCAAAATATTGCAAGACATTTTACAACTTTTTAAAGCTTTCGAAAATGCCTTGGAATCTTTTAAATTACTTTAAAATATTGCAAATCATCTAAAATCAATTAAAGTACTGAAATAAAATGAAAAATCCTTGTAATCTTCAAAAAATCTCTAAAAGTTTTCAAATCCTCTACTTTTTCTTGAAATTCCATCAAATTGTTTAAATCTCTTTAAAATACCTTGGATTCTTTTGAAATGCCCTAAAATATTCCTAATCTTCAAAAATTAATTCAAAAATCGTTTTGAATCAATTAAATTACTAATTTGAAACTTTTAGAATCAATTGAAATTTTTTAAATCCTCTGAAATCCTATTATATTAGTGAAATCAATTTGAAACTCGTTAAAATCTTTTATAATACCTCCAAATATGTCCCTTGAGAGCGTAAAAATGCCTAATTCAAACATCTTTTCAGATTATAAAATTTTTTATGCGTAGGCATACACAGATCTCTGACATACTTCTATTCAAACCGAGAAAAAAAAATTCGAATATGTCACTATAAGGAAATGGAGATTTTAATTCTATGAGGAAAGTAGAACCAAAACGTACACGAGTATTACAAATGATATTTAATATGATAACCATAATTAGGCTATAATAAAAAATCACAGTTACAGAGCGCAAAAATGATTAATTTGAAAATTTCTTGTTTGAGTAAAAAGTTTAAAAACAGACTACCATCACAATTAAGGTTATGGTTGATTACTCAACTTATAATATATTTCACGTATTTTGCTTTACAGACTTTACAGTGCAACGGTTGGCAGCACTGACCCAACCTCTTTCTATATATGTCTTTACTTAACACGCTAACAGTAACACGCCATGACGCTATACTCTGCTCCCGAAAAGGCCACCTTGACATGCGCATGCTTCGACTGAATGGCGCTTATTGGTTCTAGTTTGCGTCCTCATTGGGAACTCAAATACAGGCGCGTACTACAGCCAATCAACTATATTACAATCCAAGCATGCGCAGATAAAGGCGAATCAGTAGCATCACTGATTTAAATGCATATCAGCTCATCCAAAATGTTGTATGACATAATGAGCAATAAGCGCATTGTACAATGTACCATTGATCTATATATTAATGTTAAAGAACGTGCGTAAAACCTGGAATAATATGCACGCTACCTTATCTTGAACTTTAAAAAAGAACATAAGTTGTGATAAAATAAAAAATTATAATAAGGAATGAATGTATGATGTATAGTGTAAACATTGAATAGCTTATAGCAAGTAGAATTTTCTGACGAATCCTTTTGCTTTTTCTTCGCTTATTTTAAAAAGATTTGCATTATTTGAAAAATAATATCAGAGGGCTCCTACATGTCTTGGCGCCACGCCTTTCTCATCCGCTGTATACGAGGGTCCAAGTTTCTCTTCCTAACACCTGGGGCTTATAATTCCGGCATTATTGCTTGAGTAAATTAGCCTTCTAATATGATTTTCTTTGCTCTTTTGACAAATTCTTTCTCGTATATTCATTATACCGAACCTTGACACGTTTTAAAGCCAACTTGATTTAATTACGCCAACACAACACATTGTGCAATTCCACTAATGACACAATAAAAGCTGCGAGCATAATGCACAGGCATTAATCTTCAGACGCGAAATGATCACGAATGGGGTTACCTAACCTGCATTGTTCAGCTTCTGGATAATATTAGTTCTCGTAACACTCTGATGAATTTCATATGATCGAACGAGCCCAGATTTAGCCCCTGACATTATTGAATCGATTTCTTTCAAGCTTTGCTTACTTATTTTTTGCCAGAGAAAATATATATTGCTGAAGATTTCACTTCAAACCATTTTTTTTATTTACTAGAGCTTACCTATTTTGAATACTTGTTTAGGCTCTGAAACATGAATTGGACTAGTTCACTCAGGCGCCGTCCATATACTATGTTACCAATTTCGTGCTATTTTGCCCCCCTCACTCCTCGTTAACGACTGTATTTCTCCATGCCCCAACCCCTGCCACCAAAAGTAATATGACTTTAACAAAAGAAATGAATTTTTAACCAAGTGAATTAACATTTAACAAATTAATTGAATTTTTAACTTACGATTATGAATTTTCAATCCACAAAATCAATTTTTTACCAAAAAAATTAATATTTAACAAAATATATCAATTTTTAACTTAAGAAAATAAGTTTTCAGCGAAAATGGAATAGTTGGATTTTTAATTTTTATCAAAATAGTTAAATCCTCAAATAGATGAATGTTCAATATATTAGATTAATTTTCTATGCGTAAAGACGAACTTATTACAGAGAGATAAGTTTTCAAGCGAAAAAGTTGAATATTTTAAAAAACAATTGACAAAATTAATTTACACAAAACAAAACAAAAATTCGAGTATATGTATTCAACCAAATAAGACGAATTTGTCACCAAATAATTGAATCCTTATGTAGAAAACAAAAAATTCTAGTTTTCTACTGAATAGTTAAATTTTACAATAGATTGTTTATCTTTTATTTTTTACCAAATAGGTGATTTTTCACCAAACTGTTGGAACAGTTTGGTTAAAAATTAAAGTATTTGGTTATAAGATAACTTCTGGATTCAAAAATTATTTTTTTGGCTAAAAATAAAATTATTTTTGTAAAAATTGAACTATTTAGTTGAAAATAAAAAAATATTTTATTTTAAAATTTAACTATTTAGTAGAAGACTAAATTTTTTTCTTTGAAAAATCATATTATCAGTTTAAAAATTCAACCGTTTTGTAGATAATTCGTCTTTTTGTGTAGAATATTAATCTTATAGGTTGAAAATTCATCTATTTATTTCAGGATTTAAATATCTGGCTAAAAATTGAAAACTGAAAATGTAAATATTCCATTTTTGTTGAAAACTTATTTTCCTTAGTTGAAAATTTATGTATTTTGTTGCATGTTGAACTTTTGGTAAAAAATAATTTTTTGTTGATTGAAAATACATCATCGTGGGTTAAAAATTCAATTATTTTGTTTAAAGTTCAATTACATTGTTGAAAATTCAACTATTTTTTTTAATTAATATTTTTGGTTGAAAGTTTGACTGTTAACTTACAACCAATCAGTTAAATTGTCAACTAAAAACAAACAAATTGTCAACAAAGTAGTTAAATTCTCAAACAAAGAGGTGAATTTTCAACTAAAATGATGAATTTTTAACCATGACGAATAATATTCTACCAAAAAAGAATAATTTTGAACGAAATATGTGAGTTTGCAATCAAATTGTTGAACTTTCAACTTAAAACAAGAAATTTTTGACGAAAAATGGAAAATTTTAATTTTTAGCTTTAAAATTCTATTTTGAAGCAAAAATAAAACGAATTTTTAACAAAATAGTTTGGATTTTCTTACTGGGTTCTATTAATTCAGTTCGAATTTGAACGAAAAAACTAATTTTTGTTACAAAATTGTTTATAAAAATGACAATTGTTATTGTTCAGTTTTCGGTTACAATTAACTATTACATTTACGTAATTCAACGACGAAATCAGCATAAATAATGCATTCAAATAACGAAAATGCAGAAAAAGTCAGTTTTATCCAATAATTTGTTTTTAACCATCAAAGAAATTACGGAATTGATTCTATACTAAAAATTATCTTTCTTTCGCGATCGGTCTCCACCAATCTGTTTGGTTTTTGTAACAAATCCCTTTTTTTTTCAAATAGGTCAACATTACCCCGTGCCTATGAGTTTTTGAAATTACCAAGGGATTTCAAATGAGAGAAGTTCGGTTTTGAAAAAAATAAAACAAGAAGTACTTGTTACTGAATTTTAAATAATTAAAGTTCAGTTACCCCTTCAGAAATTTTCGATGAATAAATTTCACGCAATAACAATTTTGTTAATTTTTTTCTAGAATTCATGATACAATTACCGAATTTTGAGAGTAACATATTTTGGTACGATATTTGGCAGTTATTTAAACAATTCTTATTTTTCAAGCCATTTTTTTTATTTGCAAATCTTGAAAAGTTACTACTTTCTGGAATTTTTTATGCAGTATTGTGGATTATAGTTTCCAGTTATTTAAACAATTAATGATTATTCACTATGTTGTTTATTACTCAATGCCACTATTTTCTTATTTCAGAAATTAAACCCTCATTCAATAATGATGAACTAATTTTTATTTCAAAATTTATTTCAGAAAAAAAAACATTCTTAAGATTTATCACCTTGATACTTATTTCCCAAAAATGATAACTTTTCACGATATACAGGATAAGAAAATTACTTAAACAAATCAGAATTGTTTGAACAACTGCCAAATATCCTTATTCAAAAATATATTACTTTTGAAATTCGTTAATTGTATTATTAATTCCAGAAAATACTTGCTTTTCACGATTTGATGAAAAAAAATATACAAATAGAAATTGTTTAAACAATTGGACAAAATTTCTTAAAAAATAGTACTCTTGAGATTCCTCAACTGGATCATTTCTCTCCCAAAATAATAGCTTTTCACCATTTAAAGATAAAATGGTTTAAACAAATAATAATTGTCCAAGCAATTGGAAATTTCTTAACAGGTGACTAAAATTTAATTTACAGAAAGTTAAAAACAACTATTTCTTTCTTCCACTTTTTAGATAACCGAGATTTTCCCACTTCGGGCCACCTGTTAATTTCAAAAGTACTGTAGGCGCGGACGCTGGAGAAGCACGGATGTCTGACCATAACTGCGTGAAACCACTGGCCGCGCCGTGCCAGCAGTGGTACCGTCCGATCATGGCCAGACTCGCTTGTTTGACTGTCACCGACCACAGTACGACGAAACGAGATATTGCGGTTCAAAGAGTCCAAGATGTCGTATTTCTTACCTGATTTTTAGGTTTCGTTCTAAAAATTAAAGCTGATTAAATTTTCAAGATGTTTTTCAAGACTTATTTAGAATAAAAATTTAAATAATTTGTTATTTAAGCTGAAAATGACAACACAAAAACATCAGTTTTTCATATTTGTACTGTCAACATTGCTCAGTTTATTGATATTTTCTTAAAAACACATAGAATTAGTATATATACTTTTTGCGAAAAAGAGCTTTCATTATAGATTCAATCCCTTAATTAATTTAAAGGAGAGAGAAAAAACCTTCTCAAAAATCGAATTCTGAAAGAAGAAAAAAAATGAGAAAGTGCATTCAAGATTTGATGGTGCTCTAGGGTTCTCAATGAAACAAATTTTGAAAAAGTTAATTCCAATTATTGGTATTGTTATTGTTATAAATAAACGTTGTACACAGATTCACTGAGATCATTTCATTTTAACTTAAGAAAGCCTGATAAATGATATCAGAATTTACAAAACAATTTATATTTTTATGAACAATTTTTGCGAACAAATTCACTTATATTGAATTTTGAAACATGGAAAATTTTTATTTTCTCCATCCCAAAATTCTTTGTTAAAATTGCAACTCTTTGGTCAAAATATACTCTGCATTGATTAACGATTTAACTATTTTGTTGAAAATTTGTCCTTTGCTGTTGAAAATTCTATCTTTGGTTTGGAATTCATCTTGTTTTATTGAAAATTCTACCTTTGGTTAAAAATTTATCTTTTTTAGTTGAAAATTCTACGTTGAAAATTCATCTTTTTCAGTTAGAAATTTAACTATTTCTTTGAAAATTCGTTTTTTTAAAAAGAACACTTCTGAAGCACTTAGTAAATGCAACTCTTGAGAGTCAACCAAGTGGAATCGGGTATTTGAGAGAGAAACAGAGGACAATGAGCAATAAAATTGTGGAAATAGAAAGCGCTAAACGATTTAAATTCAGGTGGCTGAATGCCAAAAGCTGGGCAAGCCTACATTATTTACGGCCCTAATGTATTTAGCTGAAAATTAATTTTTTTTTAATCCATCGTTTTAGGTTGAAAATTCATGTATTTTGTTGGAAATTCCTTATCTTTGGTAGAGAATTAATTCTCTTGGTTGAAAATTCTTTTTTTTTCGGTTTTAAAATTCAACTATTTGATGGAATCTATGTAGTTTTTTGGAAATTCATGTATTTTGTTGGAAATTAATTTTTGTTTCGAAGATTCATCATTTTAGGTTAAATATTCATGCATTTTGTTGGAAATTTGCCATCTTTGATTCAAAATTCGTTTTTTCGGTTTTAAAATTCAACTAATTGGTGGAATCTATGTAGTTTCTTGAAACTTTATGTATTTTTATGAAAACCAATTTTTTATTTAAATTCATCATTTCAGGTTGAAAATTCGTGCATTGTGTAGCAAATTCGTCATCTTTGGAAGATAATTAATTGTCTTAGTTGAAAATTCTTTTTTTCGGTTATAAAATTTAATTATTTTGTAGAATTTATTTTGTTCCTTAGACATTCATGTATTTTGTTGGAAATTAATTTTTCTTCAATATTCTTCATTTTAGCCTAAAATTCATGTATTTTGTTGAAAATTAATTTTTTTCTAAGATTCATCATTTTAGGTTGAAGATTCATCATTTTATGTTGAAGATTCATGCATTTTGTTGAAATTCATGTATTTTGTTGGAAATGAATTTTTTGAAGATTCATCATTTTAGGTTGAAAATTCATGTATTTCTTTGAATGTTCGTCATCTTTAGTGTAAAATTAATTCCCTTGGTTAAAAATTCTTTTTTTTATTGGTTTTAAGATTGAACTATTTGATGAAATTTATGCAGTTTCTGAGAAATTCATGTATTTTGTTGAAAATTATCTTTTTTTTTTTTTGAAGATTCATTATTTTTGGTTGAAAATTCATTTATTTTGTTGAAAATCAATTTTTTGGAAGATTTCATCATTTCAGGTTGAAAATTCATGTATTTCGTTGAAAGTTCGTCATCTTCAGAAGAAAATTAATTCCCTTGGTTGAAAATTCTTTTTTTTTCGGTTTTAAAATTCAAATATTTGATGGAATTTATGCAGTTTCTCAAAAATTCATGTATTTTGTTGAAAATTCGCTATCTTTGGTGAAAAATAATTTTTTTTCGGTTTTGAAATTCAACCATTTGGTAGAATTTATTTAGTTTCTTAGAAATTCATGTATTTTGTTGATAATTTTTTTTTAATATTCATTATTTTAGGTTGAAAATTCATGTACTTTGTTGGAAATTCGTCATCGTTGGTACAGCATTAATTGTCTTGGATGAGAATTCTTTTTTTTCGGTTTTGAAATTCAACAATTTGGTGGAATTTATGTAGTTTTATAAAACTCGTATTTTTTATCAAATATCAAACTTAATGTTAGGAAACCAATATTTTTGGTGAACATTCAACAATTTATTAGAAAGTTGAACTAAATTGTTGAAAAATAATTTTTTTGTTTCATGATTCATCATTTTATGTTGAAAATTCATGTATTTTTTTGAAAATTCTACTTATTTGCCGTAAAGTTAATCTTCTTGGATGAAGATTCATCTTTCCGGTCTATTTTTCGGTTAAAAGTATAATTATTCAGTAGAAAGTTGAACTTCATTGTTGAAAATTTATTTTTTTGGTTGAAGAATAATCACTTTAGGGTTAGAATCCAAATATTTGTTTGAAAATTCATATATTCAATTGAAAATTCACCTTTTTGATTTTAAAATTTAACTATTTGGTGGAACATTTATGTTATCTTGAAAACTTCTTTTTCTTGGTAGAATATTAATCTATTTGAAAAAAAATTAATGTTTATTGTTAAAAATTCAACTTTCTGGTAGAAGGTTGAACTACATTCTTGAAAATTCGCTTTTTTGTAGAATCATCATGTTATCTTGAAAATTCAACAGTTTGTTCGAAAATTCATATATTTTGTTCAAAATTCATCTGTTCGGTTTTAAAATTCAGTATATTTGTTAAACAATTTATGAAGTTTCTTAAAATCCTGTTCCTTCTTGATAGAATATTAATCTAATTGGTAGAAAAGTAATGCTTTCTGTAAAAAATTTAACTGTTTGGTAGAAAGTTGAACTAAACTGTTCAAAGTTAAATTTTCGGGTTAGCGATTCATTATTTGAGTTTGAAAATTCAACTGTTCCGTCAAAAAATCATGTTTTTCAAAAATTCGTCTTGCTCGGTAAAAAATTAATTTTCTTGCTCGAAGCTTTATTTTTTTGGTTGAAAATTCAACTATTTGGTGAAAAATTTATATTACGCTGTTGAGAATGCACTGTTTGTACAGGACATATTAGGAATATAAAAGGTGTCTGCTGTGGGATATTTCCAAGTGTACGGAATTCTGTTATTCGTTTTTCCTTGTTGGGAAAAGCGTCATAGCTATATGCAGAACAGGGTACAGCAGCTTATTATTTTGAGGATTTCTCGATGATATGCAGCAGAAATCCACTTGAAAACAAACTCCTCTCTCTCTCTCTGTCTCTCTCTCTCTCTCTCTCTCTCAATGGCTCTAGTTTTCCAACGATTTCCCTCGTCGAATTCTATTGCTCTCTCTCTCTATTTCTCTCTTCTCTCACGATCGATGTACGACCATCGCGCTGCTGGCAGGGTCGACGAATTAAACTCCCGGACCTTCCCAAGTGAAATTCTATTTTATTTTCCGAAAGAAGAAGAAGCGAGGGCAAAATCCTCACTTTCCCCTCCCACTCGAGAGTCACCCCCGAATAAGGCAAATCATAAAAGTTAACAGAAAGCCTAATGAATGTTATCCGAAGTTTCCACAGTGAAGCACTGCCGTGTTATGTCAGACCGGTGTAATAAAGGAGAGAAAAAACGAGAGAAAGATTGAATGTACTTTACCTACTCGTACCCCCAACGAGGTGAAACGCTGCTTTGGAGCAACAGCATTTTTAACCGAAGCTGCTCATATCCGACTCAAAGCTCTTTCACTTTTATGAATTCATCTCATTCAGGAGAGCCGCCTTTCTTGAATGAAATTTTATTACTTTCTTGATCAATATTTGCAAAAAAAGCTTTTGTTTAGTCTACGATTCTTGAAGTTTCTATCTACCTTCAGAAAGAAGATATAAGTTTCAGGACTTAATCCTTGCATGCATGGTGGGATATTTAATATCCCACCTAGATTATCTTCATATTTATAATTTAATATTATATAATATATATAATATTATTGTATATTATTTTGTGAATTTACTATAACAATATGTTAAGGAATTGAAAATTACACTCCGTTATCTGAAATTTCAGGTGAATTTGTTAATATTAATAAACAAATACCAAAAGCAGTAACTTTTTGCAAGAAAAATTCATTATTTCCAAAAGTTATTGTATTTACATAAAACTTGGTATATTTAGGTTTTGAGGGTCGCTGTTTTCAAATATGTTATCAGATTCATAAAATTCAATATGGCGGATCCAGTATGGTGGATTTGTGAAATTAACTCTGAATGTAACTGTAGATTTAGTATTGTAATATAATCAGTATATAGAATTTTTTGCGGTTGCTGTTTACAAATGTGCTATCAGACTTCTGAAATTCAGGATGACTGATTCAATATAGCGGAGGAGTTTTAAGAAAATTAATGAATTTTCATGAAACATGGCTTCCATGGGTTTTTGGGGTTTCTAATAACAAATCTCAATTCAGATTTAAAAAATTCGAAATTTAACCTAGTTTTTAAAATTGACAACCCCAAAAACTCCTAGATGCCAAGTTTCATGAAAATCGATCAATTTTTCAATAACTCGTCCACAATATTGGATCCGCCATTTTGAATTTTGCAAATCGGGCTCTGGATTCGTAATCAGCGACCCCGAAAACCCCTTAAGGTGCATATATCCCTAAACTTAGTTTGATGGAAAAATGTATGCATCAAAGGGTTAAAGTGGTTTTCAAATTTTGGACTAGACACCTTTTTTATGTGGATCCCACTTCCACTTAAACGTAGAAGCCAAATAATCAAAAGAGTTAATTTTCAACCAAAAAGATTAATTTCGAACCAAAAAAACTGATTTTCTACCCAAAGAAGACAAATTTTCACCAATTTAAACTAATTTTCAACCGAATAGTTTAAATTTTTACAAAATAGTCCATTTTTTAAACAAAAACATTGATACAAAAAAACTAAATATATGAATCTTGGACCAGTGATTTAAATTTTGAACTATGAGATGAATTTTCGACCTAAAAGATTAATTTTCTATTGTGAAAGAAGAATTTTCTTCTAAAGAAATGAATTATTAAACAAAAGCATCAATTTTTTACCAAAAATAATAATGTCCTAGTAAAAAGATAAATTTTGAACTAAAAGCATGAATTTTTTAATTAAGGGGATTAATTTTAAACTAAAAAAACGAGTTTTCAACAAAATCCATTAAATTTTCACCACATAGTTGACTTTTTACCCAAAAAATGAATTTTCTATCAATAAGATTAATTGTCTACCAGCATGATTGTTAATTTTCAACCACAAATCCTAATTTTCTACTAAAAACTACAAATCATCAATGAAACACATGAATTTTAAACCAAAAAAGTGAATGTCATCAACAAAAAATCAATTTTCAACCAACTACATAAATTTAAAAAAAAAAGTCGAATTTTAAACCCAAAGGATGAATTGTCTACTAAGAAGATTTATTTTCTACCAAAAAAGGAGAGTTTTTTACAAAAAAGTTCAACTCTATACAACCCCTTATACTACGTAATAGAGCACAACAAAATAAATTAAAAAGTCCTGCAACAAAAAGTTGTTGAAAGCTCAGTTTGGGGACAAAAAAAAATACTTTTTCCAACAAAAAAGTTACTCTTATCGGTTCCTCTCAGAATTTCTGTTACCGAACTTTTAAGAAATCTAACGAAAAATATCAACACACGCGAACCCAGAAAACTTTCTCTCTTGAAAATTTGTTACTAAAATATTAATAAGGAAACTCATTTTCTAACTATAAAAGTCACCCTTTTCGATTTCTCTGTGAATTTCTGTTACATAACTTGTAACAAAAATAAATAAAAAACTGAACATTTAAGAAACCTACCAAAATTTCTTTATTGAAAATTTCTTAGCAAGATTAAAATAACACAGCACCTTTTCTTACTGGAAAATTCGCCCTTTTCGATTCCTCTCAAAATTTCTGTTACATAACATGTAACAAAACTAACGATAAATCTCAATATTTATGAGACCCAGCAAAATTTCTTTCGCGAAAATTCCGGATACAGATTTAAATGACAAAGCACATTTTCTAACATCAAAAGTCACACTTTTCGATTTCTCTGTGAATTTCTGTTACATAACTTGTAACGAAAATAAATAAAAAACCGAACATTTAAGAAACCTAACAAAATTTCTTCATTGAAAATTACTTAGCAAGATTAAAATAACACAGCACCTTTTCTTACCAGAAAAGTCGCCCTTTTTGATTCTTTTCAGAATTTCTGTTACATAACTTGTAACAAAACTAACAAAAAATCTCAACATTTACGAAACTCAATAAAATTTCTTTGGGGAAAATTCCTTACCCAGATTTAAATGACAAAACACATTTTCTAACAACAAAAGTCACCCTTTTCGATTTCTCTGAGAATTTCTGTTACATAACTTGTAACAAAAATAAATAAAAAACTGAACATTTAAAAAACCTATCAAAATATCTTTCTTGAAAATAAGTGGGTAAAATTTGAAAAAAAAAACAAACATATACTAACAACGAAAGTCAACATTTCCGATTCCTCTCAAAATTTCTGTTACATAACTTGTAACAAAACTAACAAAAAACTGAACATTTAAGAAACCTACCAAAATTTCTTTATTGAAAATTTCTTAGCAAGATTAAAATAACATAGCACCTTTTCTTACTGGAAAATTCGCCCTTTTCGATTCCTCTCAAAATTTCTGTTACATAACATGTAACAAAACTAGGTTCCATAAAAATAAAGAAGTTTTTCTTTAAAGATTCCTGAGAAAATTGAAATGAATTTTTATTTTGAAAAATTAATTTTAAGATAAAATAAAAAATTATTTCAAAATATTTATAAGGAAACAAAATAAATTATCTTCTAGCTTTAAAAAATATATATATATATTTTTTTATAATTAAGTTCAATTAAGCGTTAATTCCATTTTCAATAATCATTATAAATGTGAATAAAAATAAAATTCAATTGAAATTTACTATTTTCACAGCTTACAATATTTACATATGTCAATGCTAAACATTTAATCTTCACTTTGTAGAATTATTATTGGTACTCTGTGAAAAGTGTATTCGTATTTAATCATCAAAAAAATGTTCTCTTTGCTTTTCGTTAGTACTTATTAATTTATTGGATATTTAATATGCTACAAAATATTTTTCCTGAGATAAATATGCGCAAAAAACGTATTTTAAGAATAAAAATAAATTAAATTTGTATTTTTCCCATGCATTTGAATAATTGGAGAGCCATCCCCTGCTTTAAACTATTCACTTATTCTCCATTATTATTAAACCAAAACTTATCCGTTTTTAAAGAAACTAAAGAGACGACAAAAATAATATCAGTGACCAAAATCATTTAACTTGCAATAAAATGAAGTCAGAATCCACTGTCATGGCACTGGTGGAAGCTACCGTAAGAGTCTAATGTATTTTTGCGTACACGATTTTCAGCGCCATATCTTGTCTCCGAGAACAAACTAAAGTCCCAGATAACCGCGAATTTTGAATGTCATAGCATTTTCAAAAGTAAAAGAGTTTTCTATTTTCCATTCATTATCCTAAAAGAAGGGCATAATAATACAAAAACGATTCAGAGTATTAAATAATTCTTTTATTGCACAAAATAGATTGAAGTTATGTTTCAAAAAGTTTAAAAAAAGCTTAACGTATTCTTTTAAAAAGTTTTTAAAGTATCAAATGTCTGTAATGTTTGAATTTTGAATATTATATTGTTCACACACAATCAAAAACCATCGGAAAGTATTCAAAAATTAAGAAATTATTTTTCCATAGCAATTCGCTGCTACTCATTGAATTAGTAAGTTAGTGCTACTAAGCGGATTAGTATAATACCCCTATTTATTCATTTATTAACACAAATCTTACCATTTCATGTGGTAGAAAGTCATAAGATTACTATTTAACAGTCAGACGCAATTCTACTAATTTCATTAGTAAAATCTCTGCTAATTCGGATGTAGATAGTGTTTCGCGCAAAAAATCGTATAGGAATCGGCATTAAACCCTTGTCGCCCCGG
This sequence comes from Andricus grossulariae, assembly GCA_011634705.1. Taxonomy (NCBI): domain Eukaryota; kingdom Metazoa; phylum Arthropoda; class Insecta; order Hymenoptera; family Cynipidae; genus Andricus; species Andricus grossulariae. The sequence goes on from JAABKJ010007545.1 coordinate 12,920,067, forward strand.
ATATCGTAATTCTACAATTTTGGAAATCGATTCCGTTTTTTCGAGGATATCCCACCCCCAAGGAGTGCAAAGGGAAGCTGTTAGAAAGCAGAAAGAGAAGCGGAAGTTGGAAGAGGTGTTTGGTACGAAGCGTGAAATAGAAGAGACGGGAGAAACGGAAACTGGAGAGGAGAGGCGCACGCGCCCTCTGCCAACGGGTCGTATTAACATCTCATAGCAGCCTCTAAGCCCGTGGGTCATTTTAGTATTTAACGGGTCTACATTATGACTCGCGCAAGTACACCTTCTAATACTAACGTATGCACACTTCCTCGCGTGTGTACCTCTACAGAGTAGAGTACACAGTACACGCATGCATATACACATGCATACACTTTCATACCTATGCATACACATACAGACGCATACATGCGCATACATACGCGTATATGCACATATATGCACATACATACACATACGTATACATATTGCACATGCATCTAAAGTATGTTGTGCTGCCTGGTCGACATAAGTATTAAAGCATTGCCGGGTTGTAGCTGGCGCTATAAAGCAAATGTTAACACCTTTGCTCTCTTCTCGGCCCTCTCGCCGTCGTTATTTCTATCCCTCTCACTCCCTCATTGGTGAGCGAGACCAACCCTCTGGTAACAAGTACAGTACCTATTCAACGCCCAGCCACCAACCTATTCCCATACCAGTAGCTACCTCCAACGACCGAACGAGTCTCGCTGCTCGAATGACTCGGAGCTTTTCATTTAATGCCACGGTTCCGAGTTCCGAGCCGTTTCGAGGGATTTCGCTGGGCCGTCAGAGTTCAGAGGTCTTTTTATGACCACTTCCGCAGCACACCGGAAGATTCTTCAAGACGAGCGCTAAAACAATCGGGAATGTAAACTGTTCGTTTATTGGGTTTTGAGCATTCTATATCTTCTTTTCTCCATTTCTAGCAATTTTATGTCGGTAGTATCATTATTGTTATTAACATTTGTAATTTTGAACACACTCGTCCCACACCATCGCTCTGACACTAGTCGCTGAGCAATCTCTTCAGCAATCATCCCGGGTACAAAGCTTTACAAAGCCGTCGTAATTAACCATTCACGCTTAGGGGTCGTCCATATATTATGTAAAACGTTTTTCTTTTGTTTCAATAAGGACGAGAATAAAATTGCTGTGAAGCTGAAAAGGACACAACGTTATAAACAAAAGAAAAACGTCTTACGCGATATATGGACGATCCCTTAAACTCTTCAACTGAATAATCAGCTCATAGGAAGATTCATACTATTTATCGGAACTTCAAAATCTTGGGCTCACTAGATCTATACAAATTGGGAATGTCAATTGTTCGTTTATTCGATTTTGCGCTTTCTATATCTTTTTCCTATTCGTATCAATTTTACACTCTACATTTTCATCAGTCAAAATAACGGATTCAAAATTAATTTTGAGTCATTCAAATAATGTGAAAATTTGTAACAAAAAAGATGAATTTTCAACTAAAATTATGAATCATTAACCAAAACAATGAATGTTAAACAAAGCAGTTTAACTTAAACTTTGAACAAGTAGTTGAATTTTCAAAAAAAAAGGTTTATTTTTTCCTAAGAAGATTAGTGCTTTTCCAAACTAGCTGTGAATTCGATCTCGAGTGTATCCACTTTGTATTTATAATTATATGATGCTCATTTCACGAACACTTTGCTTCCCGTTAGCAAATGTATTTGCTTCCTCATAGAAGAAGCATCAGTGATTTTCTTTAATAATAGAAAAACCATAGTCTTCATTTTGATCAATTTAAAAAAAGGAATTTACAAAAAATACAAAATTACAAAATAATATAAATAATTTCTAACATACAATGATAAATCAGACAAATCAAATTTTGTATTTGAAATGTTAATTTTTCGGGCTGCAGAAGGGAACGGGAAAGTTCTGTCGCATCCTATCCCTTTCCCAGCTTAATGATTTTTTTTACCAAAATTGTCAGAACTATTTTACTTGGAAATTTGTGATCAAAAAGTCTTTTCTATTCATGCATCCATTTTGATTTATGTCGATGAAAAAAGTTTTTCTGTTTGAAATAGATCTTTCAAATATTATAAATGAGCATAACTTCCTTACTCTTCAATAAATTGTATTAATATTATTGGTCAAGCGATTTTTCTCGAATCAAGGAATCTTTTCCTTTCTAGCGTCAATTTTGAATTATGTTAGTGAAAAAAGTTTTACTATAAAAAACCGTTTTTTCAAATGTTATGCATTGTCATAGCTTTCTAACTCTTAAATAAAATGTATGAATAATATATGTCAATCGATTTGCATCGAATCAAGGAACCTTTTCCGTTATTGCATCAATTTTGAATTATGTTAATGAAAAAAATTTTACTATAAAAAACCGTTTTTTCAAATATCATGGATTACCATAGCTTCCTCACAGTCCAATAAAATGTATCAATATTATGAGTCAGTCGATTCTTCTCGAATCAACACAACTTTTCTATTCTCACATTAACTTTAAATTATGAAAATGAGAAAATTTGTACTATAAAAATCGATTTTTAATATAATATAAATGATCATAACTTCCTTACTCTCTAATAAAATGTATTGGTATTATAGTTCAATCGATTCGCCTCGAATCAAGGAATCTTTTTTATTTTTACATCAACTTTGAATTATGTTAAAGAAAAAAGTTTTACTATAAAAACCCGATTTTCAAAATATATAACATACCATAACTTCCCGACTCTTCAATAAAATGTGACAATATTATAGGTCAATCGATTTCCTCTAGAACCAAGGAATCTTTTATATTCTTGCATCAACTTCGAATTATGCTAATTAAAAAAGTTTTACTATAAAAACCCGAATTTTAAAATATTATTGAGTACTCAAAAAAATGCAATAAATTTTTTTTAGAATCCTTTGGTCAGTTTCAAGATACGCATCCGGAAAATTTCGTCGATGATATGAGGAAGCAAAAAGACGAATTTTCCAACAAATAGTTAAATTTGCAAGTAAAAAAGATGAATTATCAACCAAAAATGAAATAGGTAAATTCTCGAATAACAAAATTAATTTTGAACAAAGCGAAACGATTTTTCAATAAAATAGTAACATTTTTAAGAAATTAGTTTAACTTTTACCCAAGTTGTTAAATTTGGAACAAAAAGAGATTGATTTTTAACTAAGAAGATTCTTTTTTTTTTACCAAAAAAGATTAATTTTTAACAAAATGCATAAATTTTGAACTGAACACTTGAATTATTGGTTAACAGAAAAAAAACAATTTTCAAAAAAAAAAATAGTTAAGTTTTTAACTGAAAAGATAAATTTTTGATTAAAAAGAATTAATTTTCAACAAAGAACATTAATTTTTCACGAAAAAGTTTAATTTTCAACCAAAAAACAAACGAATTTTCAATATAATAGTTAAACTTTTAACAAAAGAGACAAGTTTTTAAACGAGAAAGATGAATCTTCAACATAGAACATTAATTTTCTAACCAAAATACGCATTTTCAACACACACAAAAAAAGATTTTAAAATAAAATAGTTCAATTTTCAACAAAAGAGATCAATTTTTAACCACGAACATCAATTTTCTACCAAAAAAGACGAATTTCAAACCCAAAAATTGAAATATCAACTAAAAAGAGTAATTTACAACTAAAAGAAAACAGATTTTCAACAAAATAGTTAAATTTAGAACCAAACACATGAATTTTTAACTAAAATGATGAATCATTATCCAAACAAAAAAAAAAGAATTTTTAACAAAGCTATTCCTCCAAAAAAGACGAATTTTTTAACAAAATACATAAATTTCAAACCGAATAGTTGAATTGACAACTGAAAAAATTAATTTGTTAAGTAGAATATTTCAATTTTCAATTTAAGAAATTAATTTAAAAATGAACGAATTTACAAACCAGAAGTTGAATTTGAAATTCAAAAACTTTAATTATCAACCGAAAATGAAATAGTTGAATTTTAAATTAACGAAATTAATTTTCAATAAATAGAAACGAATTTTTAATAAAATAGTTAAATTTATTAAAAAAGAGATTAATTTTCTACTAAAATTATGAATCCTCAACCAAAAAATGAATTTTTAATGAAGTGATTTTATTTTCAACCAATTAGTTCAATTCTGAACAAAAAAAGATGAATTTTGAACTAAGTAGATTTTCGTTTCCAAAAAAGACAAATTTTCAAAAACAGAAAATAACGAATTTCTAGTAAAATAGTTTAATTTTCAAGCACACAGATGAATTTTTAATAAAAATGATGAATAAATAACCAACAGAATGAATTTTTCACAAAGCAGTTCCACTAGTAACAAAATAGTTCAATTTTTAAACAAAAGCAAATTAATTTTTTGCCATGAAGATTAATTATCTATCAAAAAAATACGAATTTTCATACAATACATCAAGTTTTAACTAAATAATTGATTTTTCAACTAAAAAAAAATCATTGTCAAACAAAACACAATCGTTAAATTTTTCATATAAAAAATGTGACGTTTCAGATCAGTGAATTTGACTCATTAATGAAATCAGTCGTTTTAAATGATATAATGTGTCTAATGTTCAACTAAAAAAGACTAATTTTCACCAAAAAATGAAATAGTTAAATTTTCCATAACAGAACTAATTTTCAGCAAATAAAAAAAAATTACAACAAAATAATGAAATTTGCAACGAAACAGTTGAATTTTGAACTAAAATGATGAAACTTTAACCAAAAAAATAAATTTTTAAAAAAGCAGTTCAAGATTTACCCAATAGTTAAACTTTCAAATAAAAGAGATGAAATTTCGATCAAGAAGATTAAAAGTGTTAAAAAAAGTTTTATGCAAAAAAAAAACTAATTTTCTATCAGTAAAGACTAATTGATGTAATATGTAACGTCCACTGACCGTATCAGTAATGGGGAATAATCTAAAATGTCACTTTCTAAAATTAAATCAGTCACTTTGAATGAATTAGTCAGCAACTTTCACTAATTAAATCTATCATTGTGAATTATATAACCAGTAATTTTAAATGATTAAATTAGTCATTTTGATTGACCTAATCCTTAACTTTCAATATGTTAAGCAGCCTTTTATGGTTAATATGTTAAAATAACTGTTTTGTCTGTAGAAATCACTAATTTTTCAGCAAAGCATGCTCGAATAATTTAATCAGTCAAATTTAGCCTGACTTAAATTTAGAGTATGTGTCTCAGAATCGTAAAATGGGACTAAGCGTCACGTATGGGGGAAACCGGCTCACTCGCAAGTTTATACCTTACAATTAATTGTTTCTTTCTCTGAATAAACAATTTCAAGATTGATGACTTTTCTTTTTCGCAAATATTAAACTTTATTCTCCATCTGGTTTGGTGCACTTAAACAAGATTTATGAATATTTTCACCTGAATACAATATATTTTTTGTCCTCATGAATAATTTTTGTTCCAGTCAACAATAAGTAAATTATTCGACGTTTTCATCATTTTTTGTAACTTTCTTTGCCTCAAAATGATAAGAAAACTTATGAATAATTACTTTTTCTGTAAAGATTTCCTTCTAAGCACTTTTTTAAGAATAAGGGACTTAGCCTCACATTGTGGGGTAAAGTCGCTCACACTTCAAGCGAGGACAAATTATTTTTTCGAAACTAAATGTACGTTTGTGCTTCATAATATCAAACCTAATATCAAATCTTTTTTGCACTTTATCTTAACAATTGAAAAAACGAGCCACTTAGCCCCATATTACGGTAATTCAAAGTGGGAATCTGCTAAAATATCAAAATTTTGTGTCGAGCTGTAACTAAATTTATTGCCAGGGAAAATTCCGAAAAGGGAATATATTTATTATTAATAATAATAATCTTCGAATTCAATAATTAATTCAGTTTTTCCACATTGAAGCTCCTATCTTTCTGCTTTCTTTCCGGCTTTTTATTTTGTCTCGCGCCTTTTTCTATCATGTCAATGTGACAGTTTATTAGTACACGTCAGTTTGACATCTTATCAAATTGTCTTTCCACGTGAAGCGACATGAAGATGTTCCCCTTGTATGGCTTTGTCATTTATTTTCAATTTATTTATTTTGCATTTTAGTTTAAAATAAGTGAATTTTAAAAAACACTGTGCAAAATTAAAAAGAATTAATTTTCAATGAATTAGTTTCAAAATCCTGATTTAAGAATACTTTAATTTGAAACAATGCTCAGTATATTGTTTAATTTTTAATTCTTCAAGTTTGCCTTAATTAATTCTTAAGCCTGCAAAATTTTTATTTGAATTAAACAAACATTTGTTTAACCCTGTATCAAAGATAGAATTTCTTTGATTCAAATAAAATTTATTCGACATAAACAATTGCTTGTTTGAATTGAATAAATGTTTTGAATTAAACAAATAAAAATATTCAATTTTAAGCCGTTAAAATGCCGCTGAATTTTTTTAATGAAGAAATTTTATTTTTTAGTTTAAAAAAATAGTCAGAGTAGGCGCCGAGAGCCTACTCGCTTTCCCCTCCCCTCCCCAACTTCCCCTCCTCTTACATCACCCTATACAACCCATTCCATCTCTAACTTCTTCCTCCTCTACTTCCCCCTCTCCTCACTTCCCGAAATAACACTTACCTCCCCCTCATTTCCTTCCCCTACTTCCCTTCCCCATTTATAACTTTCCCTCTCCTACTCACCCGCAGTAACCTACAAGACGTTCCTTCACTTCCCATACTAGCCTTCCTCACCTTCAATTATTTTTCCTACTTCCCCTCACTTTCTCTGCCTTTGCTAGCTTCTTTTACTTCCCATAACTTCCCCTTCATAATTCCCTCTCACTTACTCTACTTACCGACCCCTCATTTTCCCGTATTCCTCCTCAATTCTTCTATTTTCTTCTTCTTTCATTTTTCCTACTTTTATGCACTCATTTTTCCCTACCTTTCCTCCCCTAATTTCCCTGTTCTTGTCCCGCTTCACCTTTATTTATTTCTCACAATTTCCCTTAATTTATTTTCTCTTATTTTTACTGAATTCTCCTCCTCTCATTACCCTTTGCCTACCATAATGTTCTCCCCTCATTTTCTATCACTTTCCCTGGTTTTCCTTCCCTCATTTCCCTTTACTTTCGCTGTTTCCCTAACACTTGTTTCCCCTCATTTTTTTCTATATTACCTTCCCTAATTTCTCCTCACTTCCCTTACTTTCCCTTCCCTAGCTTACCCTCCATAATTCCCTCTTACTTCCTCAACGTACCGTCCCCTCATTTCCCCGTATTCCTCCACAATTCTTCCACTTACCTCTCCTGCCATTTTCCCTACTTCTCTCCGCGCAATTTCCCCCTACTTTTCCTCCCCTCATTCTCCTGTTCTTCCCCCGCTTTACCTTCATTCATTTTCCCTAATTTACCTCAATTTATTTATTCTAATTTTTCCTCACTTCTCGTTCCTTAATTATCTCTGGCTTACTGTAATGCCCCCCCCCCTCATTTCCTATCACTTCCCTATTTCCCCATCCCCTCATTTCCTCTTACTTTCCCTACTTTCCCAGTACTTATTTCCCCTCACTTTCCATCATTTCCATTTCTCATTTCTCCTCGCTTCCCCCACTTTCCCTTCCCTAACTTCCCATACGACTCCTCCCTAATTCCCTCTTATTTCCTCAACGTAACGTCCCCTCATTTCTCCGTGTTCCTCCTCAATTCTTCTACTTTCCCCTTCTGTTATTTTCCCTACTTTTCTTTGCTCATTTTCCCTGCTTTTCCTCCCCTTATTTCCCTTCGCTTCCGCCACTTCAAGTTTATTTATTACGCCTAATTTCCGTAAATTTATTCACCCTTATTTGTCCTAACTTCTCCTCCTCTCATTATACCTCGCCTACCATAATGCCTCCACAGCATTTCCTACCACTTTTCCTGTTTACCCTCACCTCATTTCCCCTCAATTTCCATAATTTACCTCCCCTCACTTCTTTTCAATTTTTCCACTTTCCCTTCCCTAACGTGCCCCCTACTCCTCTCTAATTCGCGTATATAACGCGTCCTCTCATTTCTCCGTATTCCCTCTCAATTCTTCCACTTTCCTCTCCTGTTATTTTTCCTACTTTCCTCCGCTCATTTTTCCTACTTGTCCTCCCCTTATTTTTTTTTGCTTCCACCAATTCACCTTTATTTATTTCGCCTGATTTTTCTAAATTTATTTACCCTTATTTTTCCTTACTACTCCTCCTTTCGTTACCCCTCGCCTACCATAATGCCTCCACAGCATTTCCCATCACTTTTCCTGTTTACCTTCCCCTCATTTCCCTTTACTTTCCCTACTTCCCTAGTCCTCATTTCCCCTCACTTTCCATAATTTCCCTTCCCTCACTTCTTCTCAATTCTTCCACTTTCCCTTCCCAAACTTCCTCAACTACTTCACTCTAATTCGCGTGTATAACGCGTCCTCTCATTTCGCTGCATTCATCCTCAATTCTTCTGCTTTCCCCTCCTGTTATTTTTCCTACTTTCCTCTGCTCATTTGTTCCTACTTTCCCTCCCCTTATTTCCCTTTGCTCTCACTACTTGACCTCTATTTATTTCACCTAATTTCCCTGAATTCATTTACCTTTATTGTTCCTCACTTCTCCTCCTCTCATTACCCCGCCTCTACCGTAATGCCCATATACCACATTTCTCATCACTTTTCCTGTTTCTCCTTCCCTAATTTCCCTTTACTTTCCCTACTTTTGTAGTCTTTATTTCTCCTCACTTTCCATAATTTCCCTCTCCTCACTTCTTCTCAATTCTTCCACTTTCCCTTCTCTCACTTCACCCACTTCACCTCCTTAATCCCCTCTTACATCCTCCGCGTGTCGACCACTGATTTCTTCTCAATTTCTTTACTTTGCCCTCGCGTCATTTTTTCTACTTCCCCTGCTCATTTTTCCCTACTTTTCCTCATCTCATTTCCTCTAATTCCCCCTTAATTACCCTCTCATCACTTTTAATACTTCACATACCCTTATTTCCCCTCGCTTCCCCCACTTCCCCTTTATTCATCACCCTATTTTCCCATCACTTCCTTCACTACTACTTTCTTTACTTCCCCTACTTTCCTTCCCTCATTTTCCCTCTCTTGCTATACTACCACTCTCCTCACTTTCCCCACTACCCTTTCCTTTACTGACCCTTATTTTCCGTCCCCTAATTTTCACTCACGTCTTCTACTTCCCCTCCCATGATTTCCTCTCGCTTCACCCACTTCACCTTAATTTATTTCCTTAAATCCCCTTTATTTATTAACTCTAATTTCTCCTAACCCCTCCCCTCATTTTTCCTTACTCCCCCTCTTATTTCATCTAGCCTACCATAATTTCCCTCCCGTCATTTATTATCACTTATTCTGCCTCCCCTCTCTCATTTCCCCTTACTTTCCCTATTTCTCCAATAATTATTTCCCCTCACTTTCCCTCCCCCCCCAATTCTTTTTACATTCCGTACTTGCCTTCCCCTAATTCCCCTAATTTCTTCTACTTTCACTTCCCTTATTTGCCTCACTTCCCCTACCCCATTCTTATTTTCCTTCACTTTCCCTACTTCCTCTCCTCTAAATCTGTCATTTTATTTTATTGGTCAGATAAATATATTAAGAAATGTACAATTTTTAATGCTGTCATCGATTAAACGTTGGGGCTAATAAATATTGAGGGGAAGGGTGAAAAATAAATTTCAGTTTTTTCGAATTCAGGGCTCTTTTTTTACTGAAAAAAGGCTTATGTTTTTTTCCTTTAATACCTTTTGGTTTAAAAATCGACCTATAATTCTGCCTCTTTTAATGTCAATTTCAAAAATTGTTTTCCCACTACAGTTTTGATAGGGTTCTTCATGCTCTTTCTATTGAACATAAGCATTTTTTATTGATATTGAGAGTCGTAAATCTTTGAAAAAGATCGTATCGGCACAAAACCTTCCGAACGCTTATTTTTACGAATAAATAACGATATGTCCATTTTTATGGACATATGATGGGTACAAAAACCCCTATTAAAACTGTAGAAGAAAACAAGATTTTTATGGGTCAAAATTAACTTCGAATTTATCTTTTTATTCAAAAATTTAACGATTTGTTTGAAAATTAAACTACTTTGTTAAAAAGGTATTTTTTTGTTGTTGAAAATCCATCTTTTTTTTATGCAAACTCAACTATTTCGCTAAAAATCGATGTTTCTTTAATCCATCTTTTATGGTACAAATTTAATTTTTTCGACGTTAAATTCATATTTTTGTCATTTGAAAATTTAACTCTGGTTCAAAAATAATATTTTTTGGCGGCCAATTCAAATTTTTTTTTGAAAACTCGGTTTTTTTGTTGTTGAAAATTGATTTTTTTTAGTTGAGAATTTAAGTTTTTGGTCAAAAATTGTTGGATTGTTTTTCAAAGTTCGTCCTTTTTGGTAGAAAATTAATCTTTTTGGTTGAAAATTCATGTTTTTTGGTTGAAAATCGTACTACTTGCTTTAAAGTGGAACCCCTTAATTAAAAATTAATTCTGTCGATTAATGATTCCTCATTTTAGATGAAAAATGATATTTTCGTTTGAAAATTTAATTATTTTCCTAAAAAAAATTTTTGTTGTTGAAAATTATTCTTCGTTAGTTGGAGATTCAACATGTTGGTTGTCAATTCGCCTTTTTTGGTAGCTAATGAATGTTCTTAGTTGAAAATTAAGCATTTTTTATTTTACCACGTTGTTTAAAGTTGAACTAGTTCTTAAAAATTAATTTTTTTCGGTTAAAGATTCATCATTTTAATAGGAAATTTATCTTTTTTGTTGAAAATTAAACTACTTTATTGAAAATTTGTTTCTTCTTTATCGAGAATTAATTTTTTTATTTGCAAATTTATCCATTTTATGTTCGTTCAAAAATTACTTCTTTTTGTTTCAAATTCAACTATTTGGTTAAAAAATCATGTATTTTGTTAAAAACTCGAATTTTTATTGTAGAAAATAAATTTTTGTTGTGAAAAATTCCACTCCTTTGTTAAAAGGTAAATTACTTCGTTAAGAAATCATTCTTTTGATTAATGATTTATCATGTTAGTTGAAAATTTAATTATTTTTGGTGAAAATTTGTCTGTTTTATTAGAAAATTAATTGGTTGAAAATTTATCTTTTTTCGATGCAAATTCAACTACTTGATTGAACTAATTTGATAAAAATTCATCATTTTAGATGAAAATTTATCTCTTTTCTTAAAAATTTATGTATTTTGTTTGAACATTATTCTTTTTTGGTTAAAAATTATTCTTGCCGGTGAAAATTAATTTTTACGTTATTTGAAAATTCATCTACTTGGTTTAAGGTTGAACTGCTTTATTAGAAATTTATTGTTTTTTTTTCTTCATAATTATAAATATAAAGATTTCAACAAGAGTACAGTAGACCACATTTCTAAGATTTCAAAACAATTTCAAGTTTTGCAAATTGAAATTTTTTTTAGAGGATTTCGAAAGATTTAACAAAATTTCAAATATTTTAATGATTTTAAATTAATACCAAAGATTTCAGAAAGATTTCAGAAATATTTCAGAGATTTCATCAAAATTTGAAACGATTTAAAAATTTAGTAGAAGGTTTCAAAGGTTTTTCCAAAGAATTTAAATATTCCAATGATATCAAATGAATACAGAAGATTTCACAAATATTTCTAAGAATTTAAAAAAATTTCAAGAATTTCAAAGATTTAAAACGATTTCAAAAACTTTCAACAAATTAGAGAAGATTTGAAAAGATATCGATGATTTCAAATGAATACATACAAAAATCAAAGAAATATTTCATAAATATTTCAAGGATTTCATCAAGATTCATTTAAAATGATTCCACAAAGACGACTTATGTTCGCAAAAAATTAAAAATTTGTTTATTTATGGTTCTGCTTTCTTTAGAAATAGTTGACCAATAAAAAATGAAATTGCTCATTTTTTACATTATGGCAGGATTCTACTTTCGAACGCGCGAAAAAAATGCTATTTTTGTAAATTTTTTTTTAAACATCAAGAAAGATATTGAAGTAGGGGTTGTGATGCTTAATAAATATACTCTTAAAATACATTTTAAAAAATTTTCTCAGTTTATTTTATGCGCTCTATATACATATAAATGGCACTTTCTCGAAACCACGTTTTTTACCGCTTGTTAAAAAAATCTCCGAAACTACCAAATCGATTGATCTGAAATTTTTACCACATATTCTGTACATATATATCAACCGGTTTTAGCAGATTTATCTGAAAATTTTTATTTTAACTATTATTTTTTTCGCAAAAAATAAGCAAATAAATGAGATTTTTTTTTCTTCGAATTGGCGAATTTTTTTGCATGTAAATGAAAAAATCTGCTACCACCGGTTGATGTTTATGTATAGAATATTTGGTAAAAATTTCAGACCAATCGATTCGGTAGTTTCGGAAATTTTTTTAACGAGCGGTAAAAACGTGGTTTCAAGAAAGTGCCATTTATATCTATATAAAGCGCATAAAATATACCAATAAAATTTTTTTATTTATTTCAAGAGTATACTTATTAAGCATAACAAACCCTACATCAATATCTTTATTAACGTTTTAAAACAAAATTGAGAAAAATAGCATTTTTTTGCGCTATCAAAAGTAGAATCCTGCCTTATAACAAACGGTTATTTCATTCTTTAATGTAAAAAAAAAGAAGGCCAGGAAAAACTTAATTCCTTGACATGGAAAACCTGTAAAAGACCTTGAACTTGGTTCATAAGAACCACTGGACACCCTACCATCAATAATTGGTATTGATTGGGCTAAAAAATATGAAAGATGTAGATGTTCTGGTTGAACTTTGCAGATCCTGTTTGTCTTTTAGACCCTCTTTCAGCCTCCCTTCGAATATCCTTGAATTCCCCCATGAGGTTGACGGGGCTCGTCTTGCATCGGAATTTTTTTCCCGTATGTCACCCAGTATGCCTATCTCCACGTTTACTTACGAAGGAGGTGGACGCGCCGCGCGCGGAGCACCATTACTGCTATGGTAGATAAAAGATACGTGCACGCCACGCCGCGGTCCATATATGTAAATACCTCGGGGAACGCACGTACCGCGAGGTGGAGCACACAAGAGGAGGAGGTGGTTGAGGAGGTGGAGGAAGAGGAAGGAGGTGGAGGATGAGGAGGTGGAGGACGAGGAGGTGGAGGACGAGGAGGTGGAGGATGAGGAGGTGGAGGATGAGGAGGTGGAGGATGAGGATGAGGTTGTTGGGAGAAGGATAGAGATAAAGAGGGAACGAGGTAAAGAGAGAATGAGAGAGATGGTTGGGTGAAACGTACGGTCAGTAGCTCGCGCGTATGTAACATACTATCTTGAATATGCGCATACATCCCGGGCAGAACCAGGCCGCATATTCTCAGAATTGGTGAACGCGATCGGTGCGCGGGAGCTGCCCGTCTCGTAATTACCTTCTTTCTTTCTTTCCGGCCCTCTCCACTGGACCAGTGCACCCTGCACCCACCATCTCCAGCACCAACTTCTCTTCTCTTCTCCCGGAATCGAGTACCACCTTATCCACCTTCAGCAGCTTCCTCGCTAACGAGCGAGTTTACTCTCACTTGCGTCAAGAATCCACAAGGCGCAAAAGGGCCTCGAGAATATCGACATAAACATTACTTGCTCTTAACATTCAATTCATTCTTCTCTACACTGTAGAAGCAAAGTATTATTTTTGGGCTGGTTTCAGGTATTACAATAAGACTCAGAAAAAACAGGCTCAAGTGGTACTAAAATGATACTACTAGTGGAAACTCAGATTCATTTATCCTGATTTTGTAACGGTGTCCTGATTTTCTGATTTCTTGGACTAGGTCCTGATTTTCCATGCCCGAAAACAAAAAGTGTATTTGCTTCCTCATAGAGGAAGCATTAGTGATTTTTGAAATGATAGACAAACTAAAGTTTTCATTTTGATCAGTTTAGAAATACAAATTTAAAAAAAAATTACAAGGTAATACAAACAATTTTTAAAATACAATGTCAAATCAGACAAATCAAATTTTGTATTTGAAATGGCAATTTTTCAAGCTGGGAAAGGAAACGGAAAAGTTCTGTCCCTTTCCCAGCTTTATGATTTTTTTACAAAACTTGTAAGAATTATTCTATTTGAAAATTTATGATTAAAATGTCTTTTCTATTCATGCATCCACTTTGAATTATGACGATGGAAAAAGTTTTTCTGTTTAAAACAGATCTTTCAAATATGATAAATGAGCATAACTTCCTTACTCTTCAATAAAGTGTATTAATATTATAAGTCAATCGATTTGCATCAAATCGAGGAATCTTTTCCGTTATTGCATCAATTTTAAATTATGTTAATGAAAAAAAAATTTACTATAGAAATCCGTTTTTTCAAACATTATGCATTACCATAGCTTCCTTACTGTGCAATAAAACGTATCAGTATTATAAGTCAATCGATTCTAAAAATATATGAATCACCACAACTTCCCTACTCTTTAATAAGATGTATTAATATTGCAGGTCAATCGATTTGTTTCGATAATGTAATAAATATTTTCAAAAATTCTTCGGTCAGTTTGAAGATATTAGTGGTGGAAATAAGCCCTCCAAATTTCATTAATGTATCTGCAACCGTTTTCAAGTTATTGTGTTCACAAAAAAGTATGACATCCGCACACACATGTATCCACACACACATGTATTCACACACACACATGTATTCACACACACATGCATCCACACACAAACACACACACATCGGCACATACACAAACATCCGGACAGTTTCGGAGAACATTGTATTAGACATTTTTAAATTGTTTAAAATTGTTTAAATTGTTTAAAATGTTGGAAAATGTTACAATTACAAAGCTTCCTCTATGAGGAAGTAATGAAAAAGGAAAGTATCGAATTGCCTAAAAAAATTGAAGTTCTGAAAAATATTCAAAGTAATTAACATATTGTACAGATTATACTTATTTATAAATTTAGGTAAAAACCTAATAAATATGACATCTTTGAAACTAATAGCTACAATTTATTTGAAAAAATTCGAATCGATTACGTTTCGGAAACACGGCTCGTTTCCCTTATCAGATCTATATAAAAACGTATTGAAATTATAAGAACGAAACAATATAATGTAATGACAAAATGTATCAAAATATAAGAAAAGCATACCTTAAAACGGTTAGAAATTTTTTTTTGTAATTTTCTTTATGTGTGAGTTCCATGAGTTTTAGAAAAATATAAAAAACTTTATAGGTAGCCCTAGAAAACATACAATCAGGTTGAGTTCGAAATACATGTATAGTATGAACCAAGTGCGATCAGGAAATTGAATAGAAGAAGTAAGGAACTGATTAAATGTTTTGTTTTTTTATAAATGTTTTGTGAAGATGGATTTATTGTCTTTTACTATAGTTTAAGCAATAGTTTCATTACATAAATAAAAAATACAAATCTTTCTACAGGTATGAACCTGTAGGAAGATTTGTATTTCTTATTAATGCAATGAAACTGTTGTTTAAACTATGATAGAAGACAATAAATCCGTCTTCACAAAACATTTATTGTCTTGTACCATAGTTTAAACAATAGTTTCATTACATAAATAAAAAATACAAATCTATTTACAGGAATGAACCTGTAGAACGATTTGTATTTTTCATTTATGTAAACTATGGTAAAAGAAAATAAATGTTTTGTGAAGACGGATTTATTTTTTGTTATCATAGTTTAAACAATAGTTTCATTACATAAATGAAAAATACAAATCTTCCCACAGGTATGAACTTGTAGAAAGATTTGTATCCTATGCTATTTTTTGTTGAATAATTACATAATTTTGATACATTTCTTCTCATTTTTAAAGAATTTTAAAGAAACTGAATTTGTTTGAACAATTATTTTTTCCCAAAAACATTTTTAAAATCATATTTTATGAATTAAACATAATATTGAATGATTCTAAGCAGTAAAAGATTTTGCTAAAAGCCTTACGTCATTGTTGAAACAATTAATTTATGTTATTTTATGTTATGTTATGTTATTTATAGCGTACTATTGAATAAATAATAAAAGTCATATTAAAATTTATAATATGGAAGTATATTTATTATTGCATTCTTCATATTTTTACTATTTTTATCATGATTATATCATAAAAAAGTACCTTCACTAATAAAATATATGATTCTAGTTTCCAAATTTTCTTTTAACAACAGTTTTGAGGACGAATTGCTGTATTTTAAGTAATTTACAATAATTAAAATAATAAAAACATTTTACCCACATTTCTTGAAAGTTACCGAAAAACATTGCTTGTGCAAACAAAAATTGTTTAAGCAAATAGAAATTTCTTAAACTTCAGAAGAAATGTATCAAAATTATGTAATTATTAAAAAAAAGTTACATAGGCTACAAAAATGAGAAAAAAAATGGACATTTCTAGCTCAAATTTGAATAATTTTGAAAATAAACAATAATTATTTGTTTAAATACTCACATAATGTTGTTTAAAAAATTCACTGCTCCAAACAATAACTATTACATTTTATTTAGATAATATGATTATTTTTCACATTTTTTTGGAAAAAATAATTGTTTAAAAAGTCGTGGGGGATATTCAATTGTCCATTAGTACTTATTTGTATGGAAAAAGATGACAGAAATTGCTGAAAATTAACAATAATACGTTAAAATGTAGTTTTTTTATTTTTGGGTTATATTTGGAACACTGGGGGGTGAGAGTGGGTCACAAATAAAAGTTATTTATATGGGTTTTCAAATGAAATAAGGTCTCTTTATAGCAAAAAATGAATTTTCAAACAAAATTAATAATTCTACCAACAAAGACGATTTTTCAACAAAATACATAAATAGTTCAATTTTCGACCAAAAAGGTGAACTTTCAACCATAAAGATTAACTTTCTATCGAAAAAGACGAGCTTCCAGCAAAATACATGAATTTTCTACTAAAAAAGATAAACTTCTATCCACAAACGGAATTATCACATTTTCAGTTGAAAAATTAATTTTTGACAAAAAAAGAAAAAAAATTTAACAAAATTGTTGAATTTGTAACCAAAGAAATTATTTGTCAACAAAATACATTCATTTTCAAATTAAGAAGATAAACTTTCAACCCAACATGGAATGTTTATATTTACAATTTAAATATTTAATGTTTAACCCTTAAAAAAATTTATTCAGCTTTCAACAGAATAAAAAAAATTCATTTTCAAAAAAATTTAAGAAAATGTTTAAATTTTTAACCTGAGAAAGGAATTTTCAATTATAATGATAAATCTTAAATTAACAAAATGATTTTTGAAGCAAATAGTTGAATTTTTCACCAAAAACATGAATTTTCAACCATAAGGATTAATTTTCCTCTAAAAGGACAAATTTTCAACAAAATACATGAATTTTCAACTAAAAACGATTATTTTTAACCAAAAATGGAATTATTATATTTTGAGTTAAAAAATTAATTTTTATAAAAAAAAAACAACATATTTTCAACAAAATAGTTGAATTTTTAGCCAAAGAGATAAATTTACAACAAAATACATGAATGTTCAACTTGAAAAGATAAATTTTCAACCCAAAATGAAATAGTTATATTTACCGTGACCAAAAATTAATTTATAACCCTAAACAAAATTTTAATGAAATATTTAGGCTTTCAATCAAATAAATTAATTGTCAACCACACAGATAATTTATCAACAAGAAGATTAATATTCTACCACAAAAGACAAATTTTCAACAAAATGCATAGTTTTTTATCCAAATAGATGATTATTCAACTAAAAGAGGACAAATTAATTTTCAAACAGAAAAAAAAGATTTTTGAACATAATAGTTCAGATTTTAACCACAGAAATGAATTTCCAACTATAATGATTCATTTTAAATAAAGAAAATGAATTTACAACAAAATAGTTAAACTTTTAACCGAAAAAATTAACTTTCAACAAAATACATGAATTTCCAACTAAAAAAGATACATTCTCAACCAGAAATGGGATAGTTTAATTTTTAAATCAAAAAATTGTTTTTAAATAATTGAAATCAAATTTTTAACAAAATAGTTACAATTTTAACCAAGAAAAGGTTTTTGAATTAAATTAATAAATCATCAACCAAAATAAACAATTTTCAACAAAGTAGTTCCATTTTTAAACCAAAGAGACAAATTTACAACCAAGAAAAATCTTTCAGTCAATAGTGAATAAAAATTTCATCCAAAATGCGGTATTTTTATTTCCAAAAGACGAATTTCTTACAAAACAGTTGAATTTCAAACCGAAAATATATAATTTTAACAAAAAAATGAATATTCGACCAAATAGTTCAATTTTCAACCCAAAAAGAAGAATTTCCAGCTAAACAGTCGATTTTTCAACAAATAAGGTTCATTTTTGGTCTTTGAAAAATTTGTTAAATTTTGAACAAAATAATAAAATTATGTGTTTCATCCCTGAGTGAAAAATTTTTCTTGGTTGAAAATTTGTCTCTGTGGTTTAAAAACGGAACTACTTTGTTGAAAATTAATTTTTTTGGTTAATGATTTATTAATCTAATTCAAATACCTTTTCTTGATTAAAATTGTAACTATTTTGTTGAAAATTTGCTTTTAATTGTTTAAAAATTAAAGTATTCCATTTTTGGTTGAAAATGTATTTTTTTAGTTAAAAATTCATGTATGTTGTTGAAAGTTAATTTGTTCGGTTAAAAATTTAACTATTTTGTTGCAAATTCATTCTCTTTAAGTTGAACGTTCATGTATTTTGTTGTAAATTCATCTCTTTGGCTAAAAATTTAACTATTTTGTTAAAAAAAATTTTTTTTATAAAAATCAATTTTTCAACTGAAAATATAATAATTCTATTTTTGGTTGAAGATAATCTTTTTTAAAACAAAAATATGAGTTTTCAAAGAAAATTATATATTTTTAAACAAATGTGTGATTTTCAAACATTAAGATTCATTTTCTACCATAAAAGACTATTTTTCAACTTGAATCATGAATCTTCAACAGGAAAATGAAATTTGAACATAAATTGTTCAACTTTTAACCGAATTCTCAACCGAAGAAGGAAAATTCTCATTGAAAAATATAATACATAGTTCGATGTTTGAACAAGAAAAGATTTTAATTTTAAACAAAGAACTAGAAATTTTAGCTAAATTGACATTTTTATCTGGACTCATAATAATTCAATTGATAGCCCTTTCTACACATTTTACATACAAAATAATTATTATTTTATTGATTTTCTCTATTTTCCCGGGTTCTAAAGTGCCAAATTTACTGGGAAAATTGAAATTTTAACATTTTCCACAAGTTCCCTAAAAATTCCATTGATCAAAAGTGAAAGATTTCGATTGAAACTTTCAACGGCACATTGCTAATGGAACCTGATAGGAAAGTGAAAATACACGCGATTTTAAATATTACGAATAATGAATTAATTTCGTCATTTCGGGCAAAAAATGTAACCAAAAGTAACCTTTTTATAAAATAAGTAACTTTTTAGTAACCCCAAATCAGAAAAGTAACGAAGTTACTTAAAAGTAACTGTTTTAGTATCTGTGTGATTCGCGGTATCCATGTCCTTTTTTGTTGGTAAAGAGGCATTTTGAGACAATGAAGCCAGAAGAAAAGAAGAAAGATAAGAGTGGAAGCATAAAAATAAAAAAGTTAAACAAAAACATTTTGAAATGGGCCCGAATCCAGTACTAAAAATCCTTCCAGTAACGACAGGCGATTTAAATACAACAATTACAAGACTATCTGAAGTCAAGCATCACCGCGAGTTCAACAGTAGTATCTTCGGGCAATAATAAGCATAGTGAGGTCGTAATGCAACATATATAGATCCAGTCGGTGAAGATCAAAGGTTTCCCGCTGAGGGACACTACATTGTGCCTTCGCCCTGGCAAAGGGTTAAGTCGGGCCCATTGATAGCTCAATAAGATATCCAACCATTCGTTTCTATATACGAAGACACATCCTTCGCGGGTGGCGAAGGTCCACAAACACAATCAAGGACTTGGCCCATAGTGGTATGGTGGTACCAGTGAATATCCTCGCATTGTAAGATGCCGATACCATGTAATCATGGCATCGGGTCTCAGACCCGACCATGGGAAATACATACGCACATATCATTAGTCCCAGAAGAGGGATGACATAGCGGTGTGCACAACGCACACAAGGCGTACAACAAATTCGGGGTTTGGGACCCACTGGCTAATTATTTTATATTGAATCCTTCAGTCCTACAAACGGATATTTCGTTCCGGATCACCGATTGTGTTGCCAAGAGAGTCGCGTGCACCAAGAACCTCAGAATCGTTCCTTGTACTTCCGGATTCTGTTTCCGGGAAGTCTTTAACCTGTCAAGAATGTTTTAAGGGAATGATATGTAAACAGTGATGGGAAGTGTGGGACCGTCCATAAAAACGTTACCTATTTTAGGAGGGGAGGTGGTCAGGCAAAAAACTACGGTTCACTGAAGGAGAAGGAGGTGGAGGAGGACGATGGCAAGGGGCAGTGGAAGTAACGTTACGGACTAAGATAACTTTTAGTACGTTTCCTGAAGATAAATTGTAACAAATTTTGTGGATTTGACAATGGGAGGAGAAGGATGGAAAGAGGCAATGGAAGTAACGTTACGGACTGAAACAACTTTGAGTACGTTTGCTGATGATAAATTGTAACAAATTTTGCAAATTTGGCAAAAGGAGGAGAAGAAAGAGGAGGAGGGAGAGGAAGAGGAGGATGATAGCAAGGGTCAGTGGAAGTAGCGTTACGGACTTAGATAACATTTAGTACGTTCCCTGAGAATAAATTGTAACAAATTTTGCGAATCTAAGATAACTTTTAGTACGTTTCCTGATGACAAACTGTACCATTTTTTGAGAACTAGGCAAAACCAGGAGGAGGAGTAGGATGATGGCAAGGGTCAGTTTAAGTATCGTTACGGACTAAGATAACTTTTAGTACGTTCACTGATGATAAATTGTATAAAATTTTGCGAATTTGGCAATAGGAGGAGGAGGGTGGCAAGGGTCAGTGAAAGTTACTTTACCGACTTAAATAACTTTTATCACATTTCCTGATGATAAATTGAAGGAAGATTTTGCGAATTTAGCAAAAGGAGGAGGAGGAGGAGGATGACAAGGATCAGTGGAAGTAACCTTACGGACTAAAAAAAATTGTAGAACGTTTCCTAATGATAAATTGTAACAAATTTTACGAATTTGGCAAAAGGAGGAGGATGAGAAGGAGTGGAAGGAGCATGGCAAGGGTCAATGGAAGTAACGTTATGGACTAAAATAGCTCTTAGTACGTTTTCTGATGATACATTGTAACAAATTTTGCGAATTTGGCAAAAGGTAGAGAAGAAGGAGGATGGCAAGGGTCAGTGGAAGTTACGTTACTACAAAAATAACTTTTACTACATTTCCTAATCATAAATTGTAGAAAGATTTTGCGAATTTAGCAAAAGGTGGAGGAGGAGGATGACAAGGGTCAATGGAAGTAACGTTACAGACTGAAAAATCTTTTAGTACGTTTCCTAATGATGAATTGTTAAAAAATTTGGAAATTAGGCAAAAGCAGGAAGAGGAGAAGGAGAATGCAAGGGTCAGTGAAATTAACGTTACAGACTAAGATAACATTTAGGACATTCCCTGATGATGAATTGTAACAAATTTTGCGAATCTAAGATAACTTTCAGTACGTTTCCTGATGATAAATTGTAACAAATTTTGCGAATTTGGCAAAACGAGGAGAAGGAGGATGGCGGGGATCAGTGGAAAAAACGTTACGGACTAAGATAACTTTTAGTACGTTTCCTGATGACAAAATGTAAAATTTTTTGAAAATTTCGCAAAAAGAAGGACGAGGAGGATTCCAGCGGAAATGGATGTAACGTTATGGACTAACATAACTTTGAGTACGTTTCCTGATGACAAATTGTAACAAATTTTGCGAATTAGGCAAAAGTAGTAGGAGGAGAAGGATGGCAAGGGTCAGTGGGAGTAACCTTACAGACTAAGATAACTTTTAGGACATTTCTTGATGATAAATTGTTGAAAACTTTGCGAATTAGGCAAAAGTAGGAAGAGGAGAAGGAGGATAGCAAGGTTATTGAAAGTAACGTTACGGACTAAGATAACTTTTAGTACGTTTCTTGATGATAAATTGTGAAATTTTTTGAAAATTTTGCAAAAAGAAGGAGGAGGAGAAGAAGATGTCAAGGGGCAATGGAAGTAACGTTACGGACTAAGATAATTATTAGAATGTTTTCTGATGTTAAATTGTAACAAATTTTGCGAATTTGGAAAAACGAGGAGAAGAAGGTTGGCAAGGATCAGTGGAAAAAACATTACGGACTAAGATAACTGTTAGGACATTTCTTGGTGATAAATTTTAAAAAGCTTTGCGAATCAGGCAAAAGTAGGAGTAGGAGAAGGAGGATGGCAAGGTTCAGTGAAAGTAACGTTACGGACTAAGATAACATTTAGTACGTTTCTTGATGATGAATTGTAAAATTTTTCGAAAATTTCGCAAAAAGTAGTAGGAGGAGGAGAATGGAAAGGGTCAGTGAAAGTAACCTTACGGACTAAAATAACTTTTAGGACGTTTCCTGGTGATAAATTCTATAAAATTTTGCGAATTTGGTAAAACGAGGAGAAGAAGGTTGGCAAGGATCAGTGGAAAAAGTCTTACGAACTAAGATAACTTTTAGGACGTTCCTTTATCAGACATTTAAAAAACTTTGCGAATCATGCGAAAGTAGGAGGAGGAGGAGGAGGATAGCAAGGGTCAGTGAAAGTAACGCTACGGACTAAGATAACATTTAGTACGTTTCTTGATGATGAATTGCAAAATTTTTCGAAAATTTGGCAAAAAGTAGGAGTAGGAGGAGAATGGCAAGGGTCAGTGGAAGTAACCTTACGGATTATGATAACTTTTAGGACGTTCCCTGATGATAAATTGTAATAAATTTTGTAAATCTAAGATAACTTTTAGTACGTTTCCTCATGATTAATTGTAAATTCTTTTGAAAATTTGACAAAAGTAGAAGGAGGAGGAGGAGGATGGCAAGGGTCAGTGAAAGTAACGTTACAAACTAAGATAACTTTCAGTACGTTTCCTGATGATAAATTGTGATAAATTTTGCGAATTTGGCAAAACGAGGAGCAGAAGGATAGCGAGGATCAGTGGCAAAAACTGTACGGACTAAGGTAACTTGTAGAACGTTTCCTGATGACAAATTGTAAAATGTTTTGAAAATTTTGCAAAAAGGAGGAGGAGAAGGAGGAGGATGTTCAGTGGCAATGGACGTAACTTTATCGACTAACATAACTTTTAGTACGTTTCCTGTTGACAAATTGTAACAAATTTTGCGAATTAGGCAAAAGAAGGAGGATGAGGAGGATGGCAAGGGTCAGTGGAAGTAACCTTACTGACTAAGATAACTTTTAGGACGTTTCTTGATGATAAATTTTGAAAAACTTTGCGAATTAGGCAAAAGTAGGAGGAGGATGGCAAGGGTCAGTGAAAGTAACTTTACGGACTAAGATAACTTTTAGTATGTTTTCTGATGTTGTATTGTAACAAATTTTGCGAATTTGGCAAAACGAGGAGAAGAAGGTTGGGAAGGATCTGTAAAAAAAATGTTACGGACTAAGATGACTGTTAGAACGTTTCTTGATGATAAATTTTTGAAAACTTTGCGAATTAGGCAGAAGTAGGAGGAGGAGGAGGAGGAGGATGGCAAAGGTCAGTGAAAGTAACGTTACGGAATGAAATAACTTTTAGTACGTTTCTTGATGATGAATTGTGAAAATTTTTGAAAATTTTGCAAGAAGAAGGAGGAGGAGGAGGATGTCAAGGGGCAATGGATGTAACGTTATCGACTAACATAACTTTGAGTACGTTTCCTGATGACAAATTCTAACAAAGTTTGCGAATTAGGCAAAAGTAGAAGGAGGAAAAGGATGGCAAGGGTCAGTGGAAGTAACGTTACGGACTAAGATAACTTTTAGTATGTTTCTTGATGATAAATTTTAAAAAACTTTGCGAATTAGGCAAAAGTAGGAGGAGGAGGATGGCAAGGGTCATTGAAAGTAACCTTACGGACTGAGATAACTTTTAGGACGTTCCCTGATGATAAATTGTAATAAATTATCTGAATATAGGATAACTTTTAGTACATCTCCTGATGATGAATTGAAAATATGTTTTGGAATTTGGCAAAAGTAGAAGGACGACGAGGAGGAGGAGGAGGATAGCAAGGGTCAGTGTAAGTAACGTTACGGACTAAGATAACTTTTAGTACGCTTCCTGATGATAAACTGTAACACATTTTTTAAATTAGGCAAAAGTGGAAGGAGGAGGAGGATGGCAAAGGTCAGTCGAAGTAACACTACGGACTAAGATAACATTTAGTACGTTCCTTGATGATAAATTTTAAATTTTTTTGAAAATTTGGCAAAAAGTAGGAGGAGGAGGAGAATAGCAGGGTTCAGTGGAAGTAACGTTATGAACTAACATAACTTTTAGTACTTTTCCTGATGACAAATTGTAACAAATTTTGCGAATTAGGCAGAAGTAGAAGGACAAGGCGGATGAGGAGGAGGATGGCAAGGGTCAGTGGAAGTAACACTACGGACTAAGATAACATTTAGTACGTTTCTTGATGATAAATTGTAAATTTTTTTATTTTTTGAGACTTTGGAAAAAGTAGGAGGAGGAGGAAGAGGATGAGGATTTCAAGGGTCAGTAGAAGTAACGTTACGGACTAAGATTAGTCTTTGTACGTTTCCTGATGATAAATTGTAACAAATTTTGCGAAATTTGCCAAAGATGCCCTTGCAATGGTACATTTAAAATAACTTCTGAATGTAAATTATTTGTCTCAAGTTCAGAAATAAGCATTGTTGATAATAATTTTAAAAATTAAAGAAAATTTTTCGGTTGTTGATTGATACTAATTTTGGAAGAGTGATGGAGGCGAAGTTCAGAAACAAATATTTCAGTTCAAAATTGTTTGTTAAACGATATTTATTGAGAATTTTTTTTACTTTTTCTGTAGTTCAAAGTTTTAATTCTTGTTTATTCCTAACCTTGTAGGGCTCATCCTATTTGTTGGAGAATTCTCGACAAATCTCTTTTATACATTTTCATTTAAATGATTGTATGCAGGTGTTACACAGTATTGTTAATTTTATAAATAATATTTTTATCAAAATCAATATTTTAGTAAAAATGTATCAAAGATATTTGTAGAGAATCCCTTAAGGAATAACATGAGCCCTACACCGTTGGGACTAAATAAGATTTGGATCTTTTATCTAAAGAGTAAGCAAGAACATAATACTCTAAATAACTATTGCCAAATAAACAATTTTAGCAGATATATTTTATTCGAACTTTGCCTTTAATTATGATATATAATTAGTTACATTTAAGAATGGAAATATTTTCTATGTTTATACAAATACTTGTTACCAATGGTTATTTTTGAACTTGATATAACTAGTGTACATCCTTAATAACCTTGGAAATCACTTTCATATTTTAGACTTTACATTCTTCCACCTATTCCCCTCTTTTCTCATTTTCAAAATAATTTTTGTTAGAAATTCTACTGTTTGTTTGAAGATTTAACTATTTTGTTAAAAATTCATTTCTTTCCTTTTGTCAAGAATCAATTTTTTAAACTGGCAATCAAACTATTGAATCTATGAATGAATTGTTATAAACTATTAACTATTAAATCTTGTTCAGTTGAAAATTAATGCATTTTGTTGAAAATTTGTCTTTCTTGGTAGAAAATTAATTGTCTTCGTTAAAAATTCATTATTTTGGTTCAAAATTTAACTATTTAGTTGAATGTGAAACTCTTCTGTTCAAAATTAATATTTTTCGTTCAATAATTATCATTATTGTTGAAAATTCATCTCTTTTTTTGTAAATTTACCTATTTTCTTGGAAATTTGTATTTTTTTATTGACTTCACAGTTTTTTATTCAAATTACAGTCTTCCTTGTTTGAAATATAAAGTATCCTATTTCTTGTTAAAAATTATTCTTTTTCAGTTACCTGTTCAACTACTCGATTTAAAGTTGAACTTTCCTGTAGAAAATTCATCCTTTTCTTAAAGATTCATTATATTAGTCGAAAATTCATTTCTTGGGTTGAAAATTTATTCATTTTATTCTAAAGAATTTTTCAAAAAGAATAATTTATTAAAGTCTGAAAATGTAACTATTTTATTCTTGGTCAAAAATATATTTTTTGAGTTGAAAGTTGATGTTTTCAGGTTAAAAATTCATGTATTTTGTTAAAAATTCGTGTTTTTGAATAGAAAATTAATCCTCTTGGTTAAAAATTCATCCTTTTTGGTTGAAAATGCGAATTTTGGCTTGAAAATTATCTGTTTTTTATCTTCAGAATTCAGCATTATTTTTGTTTTGTTTTTTGTGAAGGATTCAAAATTAAATTTTTTTTTTGGTGGACTATCAACTATTCCATGTTTTGTTTAAAATTCATCTTCGGGGTTTAAAATTAAATTCGCTCGTTGGAAATTAATCTATTCGGTTCTTATTTAAAAAATCATCTTTATAGGTGAAAAATTCAGCTATATGGTTAAAAATTCAACACTTTTGTTGAAAATTTTATTATTTTTGCGTGAACTAAAAAATTTGTTAGGTAAAGTTTTGGTAAAAATTCAACTGTTTTATTGAAAATTCGTCCTTTCGAATGAAATTTCTAAATAAATTTTTAAAAACTAAAAAGATGAATTTTCAACCAAGTGAATTAATAAACAATACAAACAAATAAAAATAACTTCAGTGAAAAAAAGTAATTCTCAACCAAAAAAATCGAATTTTCATCCAAATGGTTCAATTTTCAACAAAAGAGGTAATTTTTCAACTAAAATGATGAATCTTCAATGAAAAAGTATATTTTTAACAAAGCAGTTCAACTTTTAATCAAGCATTCAAATTTACATGCAAAAATTATAAGTTCTCAACGAAAAATATAGTATTTGATTTTTCACCAGAAACAGATTTTAATTTGAAATGAAAGACAATTGAATATAACCAAAGAAGATGAATTTTCAATAAAATAGTGAAATCCTTAACAAAAACAGATTATTTCCAATTATTTTAATCAAAAAGTATAAATTTTCAACCAAGAAGATTAATATTTTACCAAAAAAGACTAATTCTAAACAAAATATATACATTTTCAAAAAATAGTTGAAGTTTCAAATAGAAAAGATAATTTTCATTCAGAAAATTTCAATTTTCAACCAAAAACAGAATATATAGTTCTATTTTTAGTTTTAACTAAACAAAATTAATTTTCAACCAAAAAATCGAATGCCCGACAAAATGGTTAAATTTTCAACAAAATTTCGAAGGAGATGAATTTTCAACAAAAATTATAAATCTTCAACAACAAAATGGATTTTTCACAAAGTAGCTCAACTTTTGATGATATAGTTGAATTCTCAAGTGAAAAAGATAAATTTTTCACCAAATAGTTGAAATTTCAATTTACCAAGAAAAATTTTCAAACAAAAATGGAAAAATACGGATTCTCAACAAAATTGTTCTATTTTTAACCTAACGGATGAATTTTCAACTATAATGAATCATCCTTTGAAAAAATCAATTTTGAATAAATTAGTACAACATTCAACCAAGTAGTTAATTTTTTAATTAAAAAAGATGAATTTTCAGTGAAAAAATCAATAATCTAATCTTAAACTAATAACGATCAATTTTCAGCCAACAATTGAAGAGTTTAGTTTTCAATTAAAAAACTTAATTTTCAACCAAAAAGAAACCAATTTTCAAAAAAGTAAATTAATTTTCAACTAAAAAATATAACTATCTAACCAAATAGTTGAACTTATAAATAAAAGAGAACTATTTGCAATTAAAAATGGAATAGTTTAATTTTCAGTTAGACAAATTAATTTCTGACCAAAAAAGAAACGAGTTTTCACCGAAATAGTTCAATCTTCCATCAAATAGTAGAATTTTTAATCAAAAGGGAACAAAGATCTAAATTCTCAAAGCAAAATACAAAAGTAGAGTTCCAAATGAAAAATAATCAACTTTTGTGAAAAAAGAGACAAAGGGGAAGTTTTTCTAAAAAAGGGGAAAGAAAGGAATTCTTGAAAAAAGGGGAAAATAGGGGAATAGGGAAAAAAGT
This sequence comes from Andricus grossulariae, assembly GCA_011634705.1. Lineage (NCBI taxonomy): Eukaryota > Metazoa > Arthropoda > Insecta > Hymenoptera > Cynipidae > Andricus > Andricus grossulariae. The sequence goes on from JAABKJ010007545.1 coordinate 12,948,364, forward strand.
GTAAGTTCTGAAATAGGAAAATGATTTTCAAACTTTCGAACCCTTCCTCTGTTGTCAACCGTAATTTTTAGTGTGACCCCCTCCCCTCTTTACAGATACTTATATTCAAGAATGGAAGAGACACCATCAGTTGGATTGAACATAGAGCCTGAGAATCGATTACACGAGTCATGATTGTGCAAAACGGAAAGGACAGTTCTTGGCTTTGATGTGTTTACCTAACCAATCACGGTAAATAAAAATCAGCAAGTCCCACTTCTCGAGTACGTTTGAGATTATTTCTGGCGACTGATGGGGGGAATGTCATCAGCGAACCTTGTAATTTTGATCATTTGACCGCTTACAATTCACTGGCCGCTCAGACCTTACCACAAGATTTATTGCTCGGTCACAACAAGTCGGCGAGTCCAAGAAGTGAATATGGAAAGTAGATGCTACGTACTTACAAGCAACTACATGTTGAACGGAAAATTTTTCTTTATTCAAATGATCGACTGATATCTTCTAAGCTCTTGAATTGGCGATATTTAAAATCCACATTTACAACTGATTGAATATCGCTTATGTAAATTTATGATGACAAGTTATGTTTTCCGAAATTGTAATAAAAATGACTAAAGGATAACTGCCTGAAACTATTTGGGACATTCTGATGAAGTAGGACGTTCATCGTAATTGTTACGAAGTCGCAAGTGGATAAAAAAGGGGTGTTCAAATTTAACTCAATTAGATGGCTAGACAGGAGAAAATGAGACAAAGAGATAGGGTGAGAGACGCGTCGTACCTCGACCGACGTGGAATTCACACGGTCCGTTTCGGCTCTACCGATTACGCTTATTCATCACTGACAGTAGCTACATCGATTAACCTTAGCCTGGAACAGGTTGCAATCTGTCTGGTACTCTCCAATACGACCAAATGGACCCAAAACGTATCGAAAGCGTTGCCAAAACGATCAAAGATTAGACGTCTCTACCCAATCCCAAGGTATCAATTGTGTATCTAAATTGGTTTCTTGATTCTCGACTTCTCAATTCTATTTCCAAGTTCCAATATCTAGGATATCAACACTCATACAAGAAATCGAAGGTGCAGAAGCAAAACCAATCGTCGATGATGGTTGGACGGCATTCCAGAAGTGGTCGAACTATTCATCATCTAAAGCTTGGTACTTGTGGATGTAAAAGCTTGTTGGCGAATACGCACCGGGGCGGGCCAGGCAGTGGCAAGACACTGATTGAATTGAAGTAATATCAGGAGCAGAGAGTAATGGTCATCCAAGATTCAAATGTGGACCCTGTCAGTGATTTGTGTGTGTGTACGAATCAGATAGTGTGCAGTCATGCCAGGTGATTATATCGCATTATATGAGGAGTCTGCTACTGTGTACTCAGCCCTCACGGCTCCTTCTTCTTCGCCATCATCCATATCCTACTCCTCCGCCTTCTCTTCTCGACGGGGAACTTTTGACCAGGCAGGTCTTCGCCAACTGGTTGCTCATTTCCTACATATCGCTCGCCAAAGAATTTCCTAGATCGCAACCCACGTGGTCTTGGGATTCCTCAATTCCTCTCAAGTCTTCATCATCTCTACCATTTTACTCTAACCAGATAAGCAAGACCGAAACAACTTAGATCCAGATTAGATTAATTATAATTAAGATTAGAACTGAAGATTAGAACTGAAGATTAGAACTGAAGAATAGATTCGTATAATTGGTGACTAGTTTCTCATTTGTTACTATATCGGTTTAGATTCCAAGATAATCCTTGATCTACAAGATCCAATCGCAAGACTTTGCTGTAATTTTTTACTGTCTCATCAGCGATTTGCCACTTTCATTTCAGTCAATATGATTCCTGCCAGACGTATAGGATCCACCCGGGTGGTCCAGAAATCCGCACCCGGAATCCAAGAAGGGCCAGGACCCTAGAATAAGCGCCCTTTATCTGCCTCGCATAAAAGACAATGTAGCTCGGACATCTGATTGATAGACGATACTATCCTCCTATCGTAAAACCAAGTCAGGAAATCTACCGAGTGGTCTCACTATTAAATTTCAACTCATCGTCCAAAGAGGTAGATATTTAGTTATTAATTTGTTGATTACTTATAGTCAAGGTCAAACCTTCCCTTGTCATTCGAGTATGAGAATCCCCTGGATTAGTGTAAGAAATGATATTGCCAATATTTTTCTGAATGTTTCAGCATTACCCCCGTTTGAGAAAGCAACTTAAGAGAGCACCCGTTGCATCAGCGATGGTAGCCGTCAACCGGTTCAATGATATCTCGTGACGTCTCGCGATGATTTATTCGATGTAAGATGGCTGACTTGGGTTACCCAGCAGCCCTCATGAGCGTAAGTACTCTAAACAGAAGCTATTGTGAACGTCCGCAATAAGATGGACGTACCCCACGCACGAAGCATCAAGGTTCTCCAATGGTGTGGGTTTGCTTTTGATGGCCAGGTCCAGAGGTCGCTTGTTTTTTATTGCAAAATGCAATAAAAGCTATGGACAAAGTGCACGGTCCGATTCAAGATAACATCGCGAATATTATCCGTTAGGTAGGCACCATTCGATATTGGCTTCTCGGGATGAATGAGGACGAGTCTGTCTTACTGATCATTAATCAACAGTTCGGGATACCTGCGAAGAAGGTGTGAGATAACATAAAACACTTGCATGCGAAGGAAAATAATTTCTTCTCAAGTAGCTTTGCAGATATTTCTCTGTATTTTTTTTTGTCAGAGATCGGATTATTTTCTGTCTTTCTTTTGTATCCTTTAGGAAGTTGTGAAATACAACTTTGTGGTGTATCATTTACCATAGGGGGCCGTTTATAAACCATGTTACCATTTTGGAAGGGGGTGGAGATCGTGTTAAAAACTACGTTTAGATTCGTTAGGGGGGAGGGGGTCATTGAAAGAAATTTTACTAATTTAGATGATGATTAGCATGTTTTCTGATGATAAATTTTAACAAAGTTTGCTAATTTGGTTGTACAATTTCATTAAGAATCACTTTCATAATTTAGAATACACACTCTTCCTGCTGTGCCCCTCTCTATCCATTTTTTCAAGAATTTCTTTTTTTCCTGTTTTCAAAATATTGCCCCTTTTCTAGTTTATTCGCTTGAATATGAACTGAATTAATAGAACCCAATGAGAAAATCCAACTATCTTTCGTGGAAATTTCATTCTATTTAATTAAAACGTCTGCAATTATACTTTTAGTACAGGATTCATCTCTTTTGGTTGAAAATGTTACTATTTGGTTGAAGATTCGACTATTTTGCTGAAAATTCGTATCTTTTTTGGTTCAATATTAGGCTTTTAACTGAAAATTGAAAAATGCCATTTTTGGTTGAAAAAGTATATTTTTTAGATAAAAATTTCAGTCTTTCTTTAAAAATATAAGTACTTGGTTGAAAATTCATCTTTCTAAGTTGAAAATTCCTACTTTTTGGTTTGAAAATTCATTTTCCTAGTTAAAAATTCAATTTTTTTCAGTAAAAACTGCTAATGTTTGGTTGAAAACTCTTCTATGTTGTTTGAATTTCCTCTTTTTTGGTATAAAGTTAAACTGTTTGGGTTGAAACTGAACTATTCACTTAAAAATTCAACCATTCAGGAGAAAAAGAACTTTTTTGTCAAAAATTCATATCTTAGTTTGAAAATTTATTTTCTAAGTTAAAAATTCTATTTTTTGTTTTAGTAAAAACTGCAAATGTTTGGTTAAGAATTCTTGTATGTTGTTTAAATTTTGTCTTCTTTGGTAGAAAGTTAATCTTTTTGGTTGAAAATTGAACTATTTGGTTAAAAATTGAACACGTATTTGAAAATTTAACGATTTGGTAGAAAATAAACTTTTTGGTCGAAAATTCATTTTTTTTTAAATTAAAATTCAAGTGTTTTGTAGAAAATTCGTATTTTTGCTTTAAAATTCAACAATTTGGTGGATAATTTATGTATTTTGTTAAAAATTCGTCTCTTTGGTAGCAAATGATTTTTCTTGGTAAAAAATTGAACTCTTTGATGAAAAATTTAAATATTTTGTTTATAATTTATTTTATAAATAGTTGAATTTCCAATTGAAAAAATGAATTTTTCACTAATAAAATTCATTGTTCACGAAAAATGACAAACTTTTAGAGAAATACATGAATTTTTATCAAATTGTTGGATTTTGAAGCCAGAAAGACAATTTTTCTACAAGACAGTTGAATTTCAAATCGGAAAAATTAATTTTGAACAAAAGGTAAATTTTCGACAAGACAAATTCTCAACGACACATGTACTTTTTGTTGTTTCACAAAAAAAATTTAATTTAGAATAAAAAATAGTTAAGTTTAGTCCAAAAATATGAATTTTTGATAAAATAGCTGAATCGTTAACAAAAAAAGATCATTTCTCAAGAAAGCAGTTGCACTTTCAACCGAAGAGGATGAATTTTCAACCGGGAATATTAACTTTGTACCAAAAAGACGAATTTTCAACAAATAACATGAATTTTCAACCAAATAGTTGAATTTGCAACTAAAAAAGAACAATTTTTAAACAAAAATGCAATAGTTATATTTGAGTTAAAAAAATGTATTCGCAAACAAAGAAATCAAATGTTCAAGAAAATGATTGAATTTTCAAGCAAAGTGATGAATTTCGAATTAGAATGATGAATCTTCAACAAAAAATGAATTTTTAATAAAGAGGTTCAATTTTTAAATAAAAAAATAAAATCTCAACGCAAAATGTAATAGTTTATATTTCTACCAAGAAGGATTGTGATTTCAATAAAAAACAATTAGATTCAACCAAAACTACAAATTTTTAATCAAATAGTTTAATTTTCAACCAAAGAGATGAATTTTCAACAAAATACATTAATTTTCAACTGAAAAGGATCAACTTTAACCAAATGGTTGAATTTTTAACTAAAAAACATAAGTTTTGAACCAAAAATGGAAGGGATTTTCAGTTAAAAAAATTCCCTTCTTACCAAAAAAGAAACGAATTTTCAACGAAATAGTTAAATCTTCACTTTTCAATTAACAAGAATGAGCGTTTAGAGAAAAATAGTTCGATTTTTTTATCAGGTTCTGTGAGTGCACTTCACATTTAGGCAAAAAGACGAGAAAAAGGGGAAGAAGGGAAAATTTTTCGAAAATAGGAGGAAAAAGAAGAATTCTTGAAAAGAAGGAAAAATATGAGAATAAGGGAAAGAGTGTAAAGTCTGAAATATGGAGGTGATGTTGAAACTTATTATGCTATCATTGAACTGTACTTTTACCTACTCTTTTTTTCGATTACAAAGTGTAGTTTTTGGAACGCCCCCGGTCCTCTTCGAATTGGTAAAGTAAATCATAAATGGCCCCTCAGGGCCCCTAAACATCATCGGTAAGTCAGGCCCTATTAGCAGTACATCGGTTTTAGATTTCGTATCTTATCGCAGATTCGTGTGCAAGTTCGTATCTAGCAACATGTCCAGGATCCTCCGAGGTTCCTGTAAGGAATTTTCAGCTGAGCCATGTTTAAAAAAGAGGATCTGCTCAGTTCTGATTTTGGGCGGACCTAACGGTAAAATAAAAAACTACTATGAACTTGGGTCCTGAAGGATAGTAGTTTTTCATTTTATCGTTAGTTCCGCCCGAAATCAGAACCGAGCAGATCCTCTTCTTTAAACATGGTCCAGCTGAAAATTCTCTACAGGAACCTCGGAGGATCCTGGACATGTTGCTAGATGCGAACCTGCACACGAACCTGTACAGGTAAACTTCTCGGTTCCCCTACAGGATTTTGGTGGAGGAAACTGTACATGATCCTGCGGAGGAACCTCTAATGAAGCTAAGCTTCGAATGATCCTGTACAGGTTCCTTCAGAGAGTGATTTGAAATGAGGATTCATGTACAGGAACTTGTTTAGGATCCTATATGAAAATCTGCATAGGGCCTAATCCGCGCGGGTTCGCTAGTGCTTTTGCTCTCTCGATAGTCAGTTCGATCTTCAAGGGAATAAAAGGAAAGCAAGTTCATAGCTCTATGCGACATGAGTTTTCACGACGGCTTTCTGAAAAGGACCCCATACGTGTTTCTGTACAGGAACCCGTGTCAAATTTCTCCACAGGAACCGTCAAGATTATCTGTGCAAGCTCGTATGCAGAATCGTGTCCAGAAACATGTCCAGGATCCTCCGAGGTTCGTATAGAGGAATTTGCAGCTGGGTGCGGAGCAAGATCGCTTTTGCGAATACAAATTTGATTTACTGGTGAATAGGACATTACTTCATCAAGTAATTATAAAAATCGAACATAATCCAAGTTCACAATAGATTAAATTTAGAAAATAGCTTATGCTTCACTATGGTGGCAAGAAAAACCAAGAAACATAACGTTACTTCCCCCGACCTTTTCCTGTTACAAACCCTAGTTTTTGGCGCGACCCCTTTCATTCCTCGAATAGGTAACATACTTTATGGACGGCCCCTAATGTGCGATTTACCAATGATTACCAGGGGCCTCAAAGAATCCATCAAACTAGCCGCAAATCCAGAAATCACTGGTTTCTTCACTGTCCCAGGCTTCCATTCAAAATCTCGCATCTCTTTTTCGTCAGAATGATCGTCCCTCTTGAGCGGCTGATAATCCGCGCGCGTCCTTCGCATCATCCACTCGGAGCGAGTAATTCCAAATTGGTAATCACGCGATGGCGCCAACCTCTCGCGGCCCGTCAGCAATCTCGTGTCTTGTTGTTTGGTTCTTCGGACTCTCCTCTTTGCCCTTCCCTTTTTTTCCCCATCTTCCTCTTTCCCAAGCTCTGCCTACCTTCAGCTGTCCCTTTCCTTCGCTCGTGTTTGTGTACTACCTTTCACGGCATGTAGAATGATTGTGTGTGGAGCGGAACGTTCCGGTACCGCATCAGAAGTTTGTCTTTGTGATGGCCGACGCATCGTGCTGCAGGGACTCGAACGGCTACCGAGATACGCGCTGAATTATCTACTACGATAGTCCCTTCAACGTGGGTCGGATACTCTCGTACACAATCATCATCTTCTGCTTCTTCTTTTTCCTCTTCAACCTCAGAAAATACACCCCCCCCCCCTATTCAGACTCACCCTTTTTATTCTTATATCCATGTCCTCTTTCATCTTAACTTGATTGACAGTAGTCGATTCCTTCATTATCTTCATCAGATCCTAAGTACTGCCGTGCTTTGGAAGAAGACCGTTAAATGCAATTCGGATAAGTCACCTGAATGCATTTGATGGTAGGGGAGTCAAGAGTGCATGAATAAGATAGATTTTTTTTCCGAAATTATGAAGAGCTTATACCCCTTCTTTAGGAACCGAACATTTTGAATACCTAACCTCTGGCTTATGTAATATTTGGCGATATTTTTTTCATGAATTCATTTAGGGGTCATCCAAAAATAAGGTAAGATGACTTGGGGAGCAAGGGAGTTTAGTGAAATCTTACTGTTTATTATGGGTTCCCAAATTAGTTTAGGTGTTAACCAAGTAGTTGGGTTATCAATCAACCAAAACGAATTCTCGAAAAAAATGGTATGAGTTGATATTTTAAGCAAACAAAGATTATTTTAATACAACAATAGGTGAATTAAACTAAAAAGTACGAATTTTCAAGAAAATAATTTAATCCTCAAACAAAGCAGAATCATTTTCAATGAAATAGTTGCCTTTTTGAACAAAAAACATAAAATTTCAACCAAAAGAGATGGATTTTCAAATTAAAGTGCACAATTTTCAATAGCAATTGAATTTTCAACCGATATTGATTTCTCAATCAATAAAGAAAACAAAATTTATAACAATTGTGGAAATTTCATGCAAGGCGATTAATTTTATACCAAAAAGGACGAATTTCCAACAATTTAGATACATTTTTAACCAAAAAATTAAATTTTTGAACTAAAGAAGATCAGTTTTTAAGCAAAAATGGAATAGATGATTTTCATTAAAAAAAATTAACGTTCAATACTGAGAAATAAATTTCCTAAAAAAAACAATGGAATGTTCTACCAAATTGTAAAATTTTGAAGCAAAAGGGACGAATCGTGTGTGAATCAATCGATTTTTTTCACACGAACGTATACATTTTCAAGAAAAAAATCTATTTTTCGCCCAAGAATATACATTTTCAACAAAAGAGTTAAATTTTCAGTTGAAAAAAATTAATTTATCACCTAAAAAAAAACGAATTTTTGTTGAGATAGTTTAATTTCTAACCAGAGAGATGAATTCTAAAAAGAAATGTTAATAGTTGATATTTTGAGCAAGCAAAAATTTTTCTTGTAAATAAAAAACGGTTTAAATGAACCAAATAGAGCGACTTCAAAATAAAATAGTTAAAAATATCAACCAAAACAGATATATTTTCAACCAAACAGTGGAATTTTTAACCAAAAAAAATTAAATTCCTATCAAAGGGGATCAATTTTCAAATCAATAAGGAAAAAAACATTTGATCAAAGAAATTTTGAAAAAGACGAGCTTTCTACAAAAAAGATGAATTTTAAGCTAAAAATATGAACTTTTGATAATAATATTTATTTCCGGCAAAAAGAAGAGAAATTATCAAAAATATTCATAAATTTTTAACAAATAATTAAATTTTAAGCAAAGAAGAAAAATGTTCTGCCAAAAAAGAGAAATCTTCAACAACATTGGAATTTTCGATGAAACAGTTAAATTATTCATCCGAAAATATAAACTTTCATAAAAAATAGTGAATTTTTCACACAAAAATATAAATTTTCAACAATAAGGTTAAATTTTCAGTTAGAAAAATTAGTTTTAAACCAAAAAGGAACGAATTTTCGACAAGACATTTTCATTTTCAACAAAACAGATGAGTTTTTACCTAAAATCATGAATCTTCAATAAAAAAATGAATTTTCAAGATGAAGTTTCAAACCAGGAGTTGAATTTTGAACCTAAAAATATTAATTTTTTACAAACAATGTAATAGTTCACATTTCAACAACAAAAGTATATTAATTTTCAATACGGATTAAAAATTGATCAATACGATCAATAGTTAAATTTAACTAAAAAAGACAAATTTTCAACGAAATACTGGAATCCTCAGCTAAGACAGATTCATTTTCAACTTCACAGTTGCATTTTTAATTTTTACAAGAAAAATGGATTCTCTAAAAAAAAACGCATATTTTTTCAACAAAATAGTCAAATTTTCATGAAAATAAATAAATTTTCAACCAAATAGTTAAATTTTGCACCAACAAAGATAAATTCTCAATTAAAATTGGAAAAGATAAACAGTTAAAATAATTAAATGTCAACTAAAGAAATACATTTTCAACTAAAATTATGAATCTGCAATTAATAAAAATATTTTTTGACGGAGTAGTTTTATCGATCAAACAATCGATTTTTTCTCAAATTTTTGAATTTTAGTGCCTAAACTACGAATTTTTTACAAAAAAAATAATTTTTTTACCCTGAAATGTAACTCTTTAAACGAACCGAATTAATTTCTAACTAGAAAGTTGCAATCTTAACCAAAAAAAGAATGAAATTTCTACAAAAAGAGATGCATATTCAAACTGAAAGGATGAATGTTTTAAAAAATAGGTTAATTTTCAATTAGTATAACAAATTTTGTTCAACAGAGACAACAAATTCAAACCCAATTGTTGAATTTGCAAGCTAGAGACGAATTTTCAGTTAAACGGTTAAATTTTCAACAAAATAATAGAATTTTGAACCAGATAATAATAGTTTCAAACAAAAAAGATAAATTAACCAAAAATATAACAGTGAAATTTTCAAACGGAAACTATGGATTTTCAACCCATAATAATTAAATTTTTTAAATGAGTTTTATTAATTCAGTTCGCCTCCAAGTTGAAAAACGATTGAAAGAGGAAAGGCCATGAAGCCTGCAATAAATAAATACGAATATCGATAATTTGGAGACTGGAGTATAATAGCTGTTAGAATTGAATACTAATTGTTATTATTATTGTTTATTTAATTGACAGAATTTTTATTTTATATTTTTTTATCCCCTAAGTTTATGAAATCTTTGCAAGATTTGGAGGGGGGGGGGTCAGAACAAATCTTTCGATATATTACATGGAATGGGAGGGGGGGGGGTCGCTAAAACACCTTGCGTAATTTCTAGATGATCCCTTATTCGTTTATGCTCTAAGAAGAAGTTTTTCACAATAAAATCTGTTTGTAAGAGAGCATAGAAAAATCGCTCCCCCCCCCACCCAAAAACTTTACGGTCCCTTTTCCTAATTACAATTAACGGTGTCATTCTAATTCGCGTCAGTATAGATGTAGATAAAGAATCAAGTTTTGCTTTCGAAGCATGGAAAGATAGCCATCAAATCAGTCAGATAATTATGATTTCAGATTATTTTCTGGAATTTCCTGAATAAATTTGTTACCCCTTTCTGATTTCATGAGCTTATTGCAAATCTCGATGGTGAGCCGAGTGGAGAACCCGAGGAGAATGACAGGAACAATCTGCTGTTGTCATTCGGCTCACCGTGAGACTCCAGCTCGATTCGCGAGGCAGAAGCGGTTGAAGAAAGAAAAAAGAAGTGCAAGAAACATGAAATCAAATAGCACCTGAGGCATCTGCGACCCACGCAGCTTCGACGTTCGAAGAAATTTTATCTTTCGCACCGATGACATTTCAGAAATAAATGACCACGAGATTTATTTTTCTTACCTCCCGTCTCAAAGGGGCATTCCATTCATCTTTATTTGTCGACATAATTTGCGTCACAGGACATAATTGCACGCTACAGCGTGTAACCGAAGTAATTGAAGAGAGAAGAGGAAGATAAATTGTTATAATTATTACAAAGAGACAACATTTAAACTATTTAAAATCAACATCAGAGAGTAATTATATTTAATAATGCTAGAACCATCCATTTCCTTTCACACCTCTTTTATGCGAAATTATGCGGCCTTAAAATTGGGTCTGATGGTCCCAAAATATGATAAACGATTGATATTTAATCATTCCTACCACTTCTGGAAAATTATGCGCTTGCAGAAAGTTCACATCCCTAAAAATCTAGAAACCTGATGTACCCTTAAAAATGGAGTGGTCAACCAAAAAATGTATTGTTTAATATTTTTTACCACATTTTAAATGTGAAAATACTAAAAGATTATGAGAAATACTAGAGGCTAAAAGATTTTAATTACTCTTTGCATTTCAATAAAATAATACAAGCATAGAATTAAAAAAAATCCAATTCAAGGTTATTATGAAAAATTCAAGGAGATTTTCAGGTTTTCAAGATTGAACAAAATTCAAGAAGAATTCCAGGTCATCAAGAGTTTCAAGGTCACACCTTGAACATGAGCAAAAGTAACTTTAATATGAAATAGCGCGCATAAATTGTATTTTAACAATGACTAAAACATAACAATTTACCGTCGTTACTGTCGAAGCGTTATTAAAATCTCAGTCTTTAGTTTTCAAAATTAAAACTTACCTCATAAGGTTCATTTATAGCAGACTTTTCAGAATTTTAGTCTTTTTCCATTTTTGATGCTGAAATACATAAAATTTCAAAAATTACACATACCTACATCCTACAAGGCACTTTGCTAGAATAATTCCGAATTTAAATTATGTGCATCTTTCGAAATTTAATGCGTAACTAAAAAGACTTTTAAGAGAATAATTATTTCCACCCTCGAAACAAATGTCAGGATGATACTTGAAGTTTACAATTAAATTAGTCGATTCATTCCATTTAGTTATGATAAGATTAGAAGTTGACTTGATCAAATCTCTGTAGGCATTGTCGGTCAAGATATCAGTGTAGGTACCAATGTACATAATTATGTAAAAAGGATTTTTAATTCAAAATACTTTTTTTTCTTCGTAAGATAAATTTCCCAGTAATCGTGACGGTCTCAACAATCGTGAAACTTGGTTGACATTTGAATATATTGTTGAGAAATATGTTAAAAGTAATATTTAATGATAGAGCTTGTTTGTTTTTAGCCTTTTGTAATATGAAATAGAATTTCAGATAATTCAAATTAGAAAAAGCAAGAAAATTGGTGTATCTGTAACTGGGTCTTAATGGAATGGGACGTTGACCTTAAGGGCATTGGAAAACCAGGCCCTACCCTCAAAATTTAATTGCCTCATTTTATTTCATAAATACTAGACTTAGTTCTTTGTTAGATACTTAGGTCCTACTCCTGTTTTGAGTCAAGTCTGTATTCGTAGTGGAAAATTGGCTAATTTCAATACTTTTTGTGTAAAACCATTGTTTATTTGAATGCGCGGGTAAGAATAAAAAAATCGTTTCACACAAAAAGTGTATTAAAATTAGCCATGTTTTCACTCCAAATACAGACTTCCCTGAGTATATATCTAACAAAGATGTAATTCTAGTATTTATAATTATGGAGTAATGTGACAATTAAATTTTCAGATTAGGGCATGGTTCCAACGCCCTTAAGATAATTTTCATTTTAGAAATGCATCAAAATGCTATGTGCAAATATCCTATCTGAAAAAAGAATGGTGTAACGATATATCTCGAAAACCTGCAATCATTGTTGTTGAAAATTTTATTGGCTTTTTATTACTTGAAGTTGCTTTATATCTTAAATTTAAAATAATAAATCTACGATTCTACAAATAATCCTTTTTAATCATAAAAATCATAGAAAAACGTTTGCGTATTGGGAAACATTTTTGCTTTTTAATACTCTAGCGCGGTTAAATTAAAACTTTCAAATTTTCTTATAAATTATTCTGAATATTGTATGTTAGTGCTTTTCGCAGGAAATTAGTACTTTTAAAAATGAATTTTAATATAAAATAATAGAGTTCCGAAGAAGATTTAAAATATCTAAAAACTTTAGGTTGTGTTCGTTTTTTTAAACCGGAGATTAGCATTATTGAACAAAAATGATCAAGATTTTCAATGTTAAATAATTTTAGGTTATTTATTATTATTATTATTATTATTTTTTTTTTTTAAATGCAAAATTATCAGATTTCAAAGATTAAAAATTTGTCACCAATTTTCGTTTCTCGGTTTTGTTAGCATTTTATACCGGAAATTGATATTTATAAACAAAAATCATTGTTAGATTTTAAAGGTTCATAATTTTTTTAACAATTTTAAATTATGTTATTGAACGTTTTTCAACGAAAATTGTTTTTTTTTTTTTTTTCAAAGAAATATCGTTAGATTTCAAATGAAAACAAAAAAAATCAACAATTTTAGGTTATGTCTTTTTCACCGGGGATTGTTATTTTTAATACAAAATTGTTAGATTTCCAAAATATAAACATTTGTGAACAACTTTCGTTTTTCGGTTATATCAGCGTTTTTACCCAAAATTGGCATTTTTTAACGAAAATCATTTTCAAGTATTTTAGGTTACGCATTATCGTTTTACCTGGAACCTGGATTCACACACGGTGTCGGGCTGGCTTGCAGTGGCCTACATCATAAATCCAGGTAATCCAAACGAAACGCAGTCAATCAGTACCGCATGAAACATTTCTGTTGAATTTTTCTCTGCAGTAGAAAATATATTTTAAATTTTGTCCATTTTCTTCTAATACATGTCAGTTGAAGAGAAAACTCCCAGTTTGTACTTGAAAATCCAATTTTATTCAAGTAATTTATATGTAATTGAATGTATAGTTAACGCATTTCAATGAAAAGTAAAGACGATTTTTTTACAATATAGTTGATTCCTGAACTTGGTTTATCAACTTCTCCAATTCTCTAATGTAATCCAGGTGTTTCGGTAGGCATTCTGCTCGCGATTTCACCCAATTTTTTAGCTTCATGAGACAGACAAAAGCCTCTGAGGTCGTTATTTCCGACGTTATTTCCATAGGTTCAGTGTTTTCGTCGAGACTTTCGCATTTTACGATTCCAATAGCAGTGTCAGGCTCGTGCCTACCATTTGTCATTACACAGTTTGCACTATCACTATCTGATAATGACTCCCAACCGCACTCGTTATCAATGTGATCATTTTCAAACCATTTCAGGAGAAAGTCTCTTGATTTTTCGACAGAATAGTTTGGTCCCGACAACAGTTGAGAAATTTGATCGAAAATTTCATAAGGAAAACGTATGAAATCAGTTGAGGATTCCGGTGCACTAACAGTTGCATCATCCACGGACAGAGGATCCTGAATGCTGCTGGAAGCATCATCCTTGGATAGAGGATCCTCGCGGATGTTCGCGGAAGCATCATCGTTTAATGAGTCCTCTAGAAGCGGTTTCCATGCTTCTAAGAGCGGTTTCCATGCTACAAAGAGCGGTTTCCAGGCTTTCTGAAGACTAGATGACTTGACATCGCCCCACGCGAGGCTGAGCATGCCAAAGCAATCCCGAAGGTTTAATTTTCTTAAAAACTGAACAGCTCCTTCTGATTTCTCACTGAGAAATAAGTGTCTCAACATGATTTTCTTGTAGAGTTTTTTTGTCGTTGCGATTAATCCTTGATCCATGGGTTGGATCAACGCCGCCGTCTCATTGGCAGGCAAATAAACGACTTGAAAATTTTCGTCTATTGCGTTGAGTTCATCCAAACTCGAATGGGATGGAGCATCATCGAGGAGTAAAAGAACCTTTCCCGTTATTCCATCTTTTCCTTGACGTTCTAATACTTGCGGAATAAACTCCTCCTTGTACCTGAAAAAATGTATCGTTGTTTAAAAAGTAGTTGAATTTTACTATGCCATTTTATGTAAATATGCTTTGTGCAACACATGCGCGTTATGGGCACTTTAAGCCACCATTTACAGAACGGTGAATGAAGTCGGTGGTGGGGGTAGACTTTACATCCCTAGGGAAATAAAGTATCATTTCTCTGAAATCAGGGTTATCAAGCATGGAGAGTGCAGGAAGTGCTGCCATCTGTATGCCAACTTGCCGAGTCACAAGTGCCGTTTCATAACCTTACTTTCATATGTATCAAAACGCGCTCCTGAACGGACATTTGTTGCATAAAGTATCGTGTGCACCACGGGTTGTACGTCTTTATACGCATCGCGTGTTTACAGGACTGGTCCTGCAAACATCACGCTCGGCTACAAGGACACACTTTCAACACTTGGTGCAAAATGTACTGTAAATTTGTATAATATACATTACCATAGCATGAAAATAAAGGTGTCCATCCATGCACTGTTCTGGTATGTGTAGGTGACGCCGAGCCTTTCCAACTTTTTCAAGCGTTGATCTTTTGATGTTTTGTTTATCAGATTACTCAGACATTTTGGAGTTTCAGATTTTCCAATTACCAACAGTGGAATTCGATGACTTCCAGAGGCATTGGCGCAAAATAAAGCTGTAAATTGATCTCTGCATTGCTCTCTCCCCGAAGCTTCTTCTTCTAAATGTAGAGCAAGAGTGCACGCCGTCAATTGTCGCCATAAAATTTCTGATTCGTCTGCATTGTAAATGTTGTCCAAAATCAAATTTTCCGATTCGATTTTTGCCTTCAAAATTTTCGAAAATTCTGCAGCACTTAAGGGATTGTCAGGCAATTTCTCTTCATTCTTTCGACTACTCTGAATACCGTACCGTCTCTTGAAACCATTGAGCCAACCATTGCTTGCCTATAAAAATAACATTTTGTCGAGAAGAGTATTTTAGGACGTTTGGAATTATAAACTTAAAAATATTCGTAATGTATAGTCAATTAATTATATACGTTAATCAAAATTAATTAATGAATTATACGCATTCAACTTGTCGGATGTAATAAGGGTAAACTAGATATTTAGCGGAAATGAGGAATACATTTTCCCCGCAAAACATGTCGGATTGAAAAGTATTAAGAAGTATTAACATTTTGAATGCGTTTCAATTGTGCTTTCTGATGCGGAGAAAATATTTGAAAATTATTATTTCGCCTTACCTGGCTGAATGCGAGCGAGACATCGACGTGTATGCACGACCGATAAATTTATCTACTAAACATATAAGCATCCGAGCCAATGGAGTGGTGCTGAGAACTTTCTTGCGTAAAGTAATATAGCACTTATTCGATTTTCTACATTCAAGATTATTTTTAAAGATATAAGGAAGCATATGACACTTTTTTATAGTTTTCAGGTAGTCAGGTGTTTCAAATTTTATGGAAGAGTTAAATATACATTTTTAATTAATAAAAAATAAAATAGTGAAAATGGAAATTTTTCAAAACAGCAGTAGTACTGTTGAATTGAGAAGGGAAAAGTTTTATCAAATAAATGTATCCAGGTTCGAGGAAATAGATGTGAAAGTTGACAACCAGGCTTGATAATGGACTGCGATAAAAAATTTAATTTTTATTACAAAAAATACAATAAAATCACACTTCCGAGATGCTAAGTTTCTGAATACGGGTAAATAAAGTAGTTTTATGTAAATAAGTTAGCCAATTCCGAGAAAATCGACTAAGAATCAAATTTTAAAAAAAGTTCAAGAAATATCAATGTTGGTTATCTAGTTATGTACTGCAACATTTTAAATACGACACTCTTAAAACGTGAAATTTTGATTTTATTCTTGCCCAAAGTGTGAAAGACAATTTATTTTAGGGAAAAGGAATTTAGTGACTAAAAATGTTTTACGTTGTAAAGGAAATGTATTTTTCACAAAATCTCTGTGATTGCTTCCTAAAAATGCCCCCTGGATTTTAAACAAAAAGAATATTTAAAAAAAAAATCAAAACCTAGGGTGATGATTATACTTAAAATAATATATTCACTGAACGTTATTACACTACATGTGCTAGAATAGTTAGTCAGTGTCAATGTCGATTATTACACAACCCGCCAGTAGTTCATGAACTGTTTAGACATTTCATGAAATGTCTAATTACACTACAAAAAAAGGGAAAAAGAATCGATTGAATGGAAAAAATTTGAATCGGTGAATTTAAGAATGTCGATTCACGCGGATTGATGAAATTTTTAATCGGAATCATACATTCATTCATTTTAATCGGTCACCACACGAGCACCACCGATTTTGGTGAATTTCGTTGAATTATTTTTCTTCTTTTTTTTTTAATCGGGTCTATCGGGACGGCATTTGCCGACTGAGTTTCTTATATTTCAGGTTACTCAGCCAGTAAACGTGGTTCCGATAAGAAAAGCTGAAAAATAATTCAACGAGATTTGCCTGAATTGGTGGTGACTGTTTGATGGCCCATTGAAATGATTAGAATGTACGTGAATCGGCATTCTTAAATTCTCCGATTCAAAGTATACATTTTCAATCAAATTTAAATAAAAATAATTTTTGCATGATAAGCAATAAAAAGGCCAATTTGATCAGAACCTTGTAAAATCTAGAAAATATCACATTTTTAGTCAATCCAACGAGAGCCAACAATGTTTTATCCTGAGAATTGAACAAAATTTCCAATATTTACGAAATTTATGGTAATTTTGTTTTGCTTGTATTTTGTGGTATTAAATGATACTTAAACATTAAAATTATGAAAATATAACTTGTCTGCGTTATAATTTGTGTTTTAATGAGCAAAGAAGATATTGTAAAGATTTGATTAATTTATATTGAAATTAAAAATAGATAGTATTATGTACGAGATGCCTTCGGTTTTTCCTCGAGAAGCAAGTTATCATTTTCTCAGAGCGGAGAAAAATTTCTTCTCGGACTTCATAGCTGTTCAAAAGCCACAAAACACTAAATTGATAAATTTTTAACAAAAGTAACACCCAAGACATTTTTTCTCGAGATCTAAGAAAGTTACGGCTTGCTTGTTCCTCCGCAAAGAATTACTCTTAATACAGTGGTTCATATTAATACCATGAAAGAGATTTTCCTTTT
Source organism: Andricus grossulariae (assembly GCA_011634705.1). Classification (NCBI taxonomy): domain Eukaryota; kingdom Metazoa; phylum Arthropoda; class Insecta; order Hymenoptera; family Cynipidae; genus Andricus; species Andricus grossulariae. Next base: position 12,966,208 of record JAABKJ010007545.1, read on the forward strand.
ATAATTTAAAAAAACGTGCAGGGGAAGTAAAAAATCGTTCAAATGCATCACATTTCAGGCAATAAAGCTCGAAACCTCAGGTGATTTCGGACTTTGTCTGTAACACATATTTATATAATATTTGTTGTTGTTGTTGTTGTAAGTATTAAAAACACAAGTATTGATGAAGTACACAAAAAGTATACATACGTTTTTACCGCCTGCTTTTAAATGTACCTTTTGCAATTATAGTTTGACTAATTAATGAATTGTCCAAGATTTAATTACACTTTAATCCGCCGTTGCGCATCTAAGAGTATTCAAACCGCCTTACGAAGTGGAAAAATGTAAACGAATGCGAATCATCGCATTCAAAAGTTATTTTTAGTTTGCTGTAAACTGTCCTCCCATTTATTCGCACACATCGATAGCATTAAAAGCAGTGTGAACTCTCGTATTCAAACTTGAGACGCTGCATGAGAAGTATCGCATTCGAAATAAGTTTTGGACTGTCCTCCAATCCGAGGTTCTTGAAAAGCAGATTTCACGAGAACATCGCTCGTGAACGCGGAACAATACTTTTCAATCGGACGTTTTTTGTAGGGTTGTTCTGCTTGCAGGTTAAAATAATGTTTTCCTGCTTGCCATGCTTATACATACTTACTTTAAACGTTCGCGAACCGTTGAGCTCCTCGTTCAAAATTCGAGCTTTCTCTTGAATGATCGGGCCGGATATTGGATCACCTCTCTCTGACGCTTGCTTAAACCATTCGAAGACAGCAGCATCCAAAACCACATCACTGCTTGTCTTGGACGTTTTCTTGTTCAGATATTCAAAATCGTTGACTTTATTGTTCAGATCAGCTTCGCGAGCCAACACTCTCTTGTACGTAGCCTCACTTATGCCATACTTTCGTATAATGTCTTGTTTTGTGGTGCCTGCTTTCACTTGGCTCACCAGCTCATACTGTTCTTTGAACGATAAACGCTGTCTCTTCATTTCCTTGGGCATTTTTCAAAATCCCAAATCGAGAGACACCGCGCTAAACTAAACACTGTCAACGAACTGACCTGACTGACGCATCTTCCTCCATATAAGTGATGCAAAACACAGACAACGTCAATTCTAGGAACTGCATACACCCAGGTTACGTAAATCCAGGTTCCAGGCATGAACCTACCTGAGAAGCAGAAGGTCGACCCAGCGCGGCAGTTGTGGTCGGCGCAGGGAGTCAGTAAACCAAATCGGGAAGGGGGGGACGGAGGAGTATTACCGCCACCGTCGCAACATGGCGGCAATGCACGGGCAGAGCAGAGCAGAGCAGCTGTTGTATGTCAACAAAACACGAGTGCGAACTAGGTTATACCAAATTCGGCTTGGAAAATCATGCAAAATGCCAGGGTCTGTCTGCTGCTGTTATGTGCGTAAAGTATAGGAAAAAGCGACACCCTCGGAGAATACGAAGAGTGTAACATTGGGTTTTATACTGGTAGGTAAGTAGGTATAGCTTATTCTGAAAACTAGCTGCCACCATAACCTCAGAATGTCGAATGTTTACAATTTCCGTATAATTTCTCTCCTGGTCTTTTTAATTGTCACAAGGCATTATTATTCACATTTATAAAGAAAGAACATTATTTATAATACGCTGTCAAATTACCAAAATACAAGAGAAGAAAATGCATTTCTAGATGTAACTTCCATCGATAAATTGTACAGTATTTAAATAAATATGACATCAAAAGTGCGTCATTTGTAAGTCTAGGGGCCAAGTATCACACTTTTACTTTTTCCCTTTCTTTTACATACATGACAAACAGATTCCGGCATTTTGCATGATTTTCCTACCTGAATTTATAACCTCATTTGCACTCGTGTTTTGTTCTTCATTTCGTATATGACTGCCCTTGCATTGACGCCATATTGCAGCGACAATCCCCCCCCCCCACATCATCAATTTGGCTTACACTATGTGCCTGTCACACTGAGTAGTCCTTCCAATTCATAGGTCCATTCCAGTGTATATCGAAAATTGGTATTTTTAAACAAAGGCGAAAGTAATTATAATTTAAACAATTTTTCAGATATTGAAACTTTTATTTACAAAATTGTTAGATTTCAGAGAAGATTCACAATTTGTAAACAATTTTAGGTTACGTTGTGGCTGTACGGTTTTACACCGAATTTTTTTTTTTTTTTAATAATTGTAATTTGAACATGACTTACAATTTTTTAGTAATTTTGGATTATGCTAGCGTTTTTCGTCGGAAATTTGTATTTCTAGTAAAAAAATTATATTTAAATGAACATTCACAGATTTTCAACAAGTTTAGGTTATGTTATCGTTTTACAGCGGAAAACTGTTATGCGTTAAGGTGTTTCACCGAAAATCCGTTGTTCAAAACAAAAATTAATGTCGATTTCAAAGAGGGTTCCAACTTTATGAACAATGTTAGGTTGTTCTCGCTTTTTTCAGCTAAAATCTGTATAAATTTCAAAGAAGATTACAAATTGTGGAACATATTTATGTTATCTTAGCGTTTTTCACCGGATATTTATTTTAAATAGGTTTAATTATTTTGCGTGGCTATTTTTGAAAATTTTAATTTCATGTCAAGATATAAATTGCAGGTAAGCGGCGCATATTCGGGTTAAAGCGGTATACACCCTCAACTCTGCATTGAAAGAGCGATATTGCTTCTTCTTGCTTTTGTACTTGAAGTTTTACCATTTTTAGTTGCAAGCCTCTATATTTTTGACCGTTAGGAAACAAATGACGTATTCATAAATGCAGAATCGAGGGTGCGCCGCTTTTCCCCACATGCGACGATTAGCCCCGGTTTACGGTAGTGTAATAGACAAAAATGTTGTATCAATATTAATTTTATATTTTAATTCAAAAATTGTGCGAGACTTAAAAAATAGTAATAGCACGCATTTTTCTTCTATTATAAGAGAAATTGTTATTCTCTATGTTTCAATTCGTATTACTTTATTAACAAGTTAACATTTTTATTGAAAACTGAAAAACTGTCTATTGAGGGTTAGAAAATAATTTTTTTGTATATTGCAGATTAAAATATGCACACCTGTACCAATTGTGGAGCAGAGGTGGCGGAATTGTATAGACGTTACAGCCCGAGTGTTTTAAAAGTTCTGAAATGTGTGAGTTATTAGCAAATTTTATAATTAAATCCATTTTCGATAAATTGATTATAATAAAAGATAATAATTAAGTAATAATTATAGATAGATAGTACGAAAGTCACATATGGGGCACTTTTGACTAATTTGGACTAATTTGACCAAATATGCAGAAAACAAATCAGAGCAGCATTATCTCACAATATTTACAAATAAAAGCCTTTAATAATATGTATGCCATATATAATTATACATATTATAACCTAGATTCCTTTTTTATTTTTATATTTACTATTTTCTAGGCTAATCTTGTATGAATATTTAAATTAAATTAAAATCTGAAGGGCAACAGTTTATTCATAAATTATAAAATTAAAATAAACAAAAGATCTCTAATTCCAATTACCTCACTACTCTATATCTCTTATAATATCTATATCTTATTATAATATTCAAATAAGATTAGCCTAGAAAATATGAAATATATAAACAGAAAGTGATAATCTAATTTTTGTAAAAAAAGTGCGATATTCGCGTACTGTCTTGAATTAATTGAAGAAGAAAAAGAACATCAAATGTTTTCCCAAAAAGCTTTTGAAACTTTTTTTCAGAACTCTTGTGGAAATTTGGCAGACAAGTACATCGAGTACGATCCAGTAATCGTTCTTTTAGACTTGGTTCTTCTCCAAAAAGCAGCTTATCGACATTTGCTTTACAACAGTAGCTTTAAATCTTACTGGAAGTTGATGGTAGTTTTGGTTTTGGGGGAATCTTTTCAAAAATGGTCGGCTTTCGGCTCGACCAGTGGACCTTCCGTTCCCTCACCACCGACTCTACTTCCGTTTGACGTTGTCCGAGGCAACGACGTCTTCGAGGTATAATTATTTGCACTTGAAAACAAATGTATTTATGGAACAGGTTTATCTTTTATAACAATAAACTTTTATTTCGAAATAAACATCTGATAATAATACATACATCTTTAAATACAACTACCTACTTTTTATTAAATACATACATTATAATGATACATTATACACAAGAATACCTACCTATAATTGTCAGTAGTTCTCAGACAACATTTAAAACCTAGTCAAGTAGAACTTTCTAATAATAATTTAAATTGCAGGGAGAGCGGAACTTGTACATTTTACTGGCCCAAACGGCCCTATCGTTGGGCGCTTTCGTCGGCACAGTCATTCTAACAACAGAACTCGGATGGTTCTTGTTCGGCGGAAGGCCTCGAAAATACAAGACAAGTGACTTGGTCAAAGCTCTGATAATTGGCGGATGTCCGAAATTACTGGGATTATTGGGAATCGTCTGGCAGCACGTCTCCCCCGACTTACATAACGCCCTAATCCACGGATACGGGGCTTTGTGTCTCCTGACCGCCTATTCAGGTAGACAAAAACAACGACAACAGTAAATTCTGTAGATCTACTTTTAACTCACCTGCCCAATTTGTTTCATCTGCTTATACCAACGGGTAAAAATATTTCTGGTAGTTATTTTGACAATCAGGGGTTAAAAATAAATAATAATTAAACAACGCGAAACTATGATAGATTCACAAGGACTAGTGTGCTAGAGTTTGAGAGTAACAACAATTCTAGAATTGCTGCTTTCGTTTTTTTCTTTTTCTTCTTTTTTTTTCTAGTCATAAAAAATAAAAGAGATCGTCTGTTATTTGGAATTATTCACTCGATGCGCGTATGTAAATGTAGTAGTGATGACGTTGTCGTCGTCGCCGTCGTCGTTTTGTTGCAGTGGTAAGCGAGCGTGGAAGGAGCGGCTCGTTGATTGTGCTGCTCTTGGGCTTTTTGGCGCATAACAGCGTCTCGAACGACCTGTTCGCACTGCCACTGCCGACTTCCAATGTCACGTGGGCGCAAATGTCACGCTAAACGACGGGAGGCCTCAGACGTCCTTTACAGGAAGGACGCTCCAGCCGAGAACCAGCCGGTCGAACCCGCAGGAGAAGAGATTGCAAGGGCCGTTATCCTCTGCCCATGCAACCGAGCAAACCATTCTTCGGTGTCCCTGTGAATTCAAGGACGACAATGGTATTTTCATTTCATTATTTTTTCTAATTCGGGGTTGCTACAAAACCCCAATCGAGATTCCCTGACTTTTCTCTCAACAATTTTTCCATTTTCTCTGACCGTTCTACAGAATTTTATAAACTTCAATTTCAGTTTATGGAAAATTCGCTGACTTTTTCAGGTTTCTCCTGACATCCCCTGAATGTTTTCAGGGCCAGTTTCAATTTCCCTGACCAGTAGCAACCCTGAAATTCTTTTTTGCAACATCCACCTCTAAAGTTACATTTGTCATACTTCTAAATTGTGCCTCGCAGATCTTATTTCAGCAGACCGCGTGTAAACAATTTCAGACTTTACTGTGCCAAATGCTCTCAAAACAGGGGAATTGGGCACTACATTTTTATAAATCAAATTAATGTAGGTACCATATTGAATTCTATACGTAAGGCTTTAAATTCTTAATATTTCAAGTAAAAATATTGCACTTTCAACCTGTTGAAATTTCTACTAAAAAAGATAAATTGAAAAAAAATAAAATAAAAAAAAAACTTATTTTCAACTAATGAAATGAATTTATAACTAAAGTGATGAATCTTCAACCAAAATCAATCAATTTTTAACACTAGTTCAACTTTCAATAAAATAGTCGAATTTCTAACCAAAACGATGAATTTTCATCAATAAAAGTATTTAGTTTTCAAGTCGAAAAGTCGAATGTTTTAGGAAATATTTTACTTTTCATCCCGAAAAGCTTAATTTCCAACTCAAATACATGCATCAATAACCAATAGTTACACTTTCAAACAAAAGTGACGAATTTTCATCACAATATTCAAATCCTGAATCAAAACAGATGATTCATTTTTAACCAAAAAGAGGAAATTCCTACCAAAATATTAAAATTTTCGACAAAATAATTAAATTTTCAACCTAATAATACAAATTTTAACCAAGAAAAATGATTTCTGGAACAAAAATATAGTAGTAGTCTTTTCAATTAAAAAGAATCAACTGTCTGCCAAAAAAGTTGGATTTTGTTATTGAGTCATATTATTACACTTGGCGTTTTTGGCGATAAAAAGGAGAAAAAAGAGAGTTTTCTTGAAAACATCGAAAAAAATGTACAATTTCGAGATAAGGTACTTTGGACACGGGTCGCGTGTTGCCTAAAATCGCTGACAAGTGCCGCCATCTCGCATGGTTTGGAAGAAGCCTCAAGTCAGCTTCGAAGTAACAGGCTATTTTGGTTGCGTGCAACTTTCGAGGTGGATGTTACAAAACATAGCGTGTGATACACGTGCGTACAGGTGATTTCTACTCGTCTGACTACAGCATTCGCCTTCCGCTCGACGCAGCACTTGTGCTTGGGGCCTCTGGCTTATGCTGCAAAAATCTTACTCGATGCAATCACCCGTTTCACGCACTTGTAGCACAAATAGCTATTTATTGCTAGACGGTAGAGAGATTTTTTTGTTTGAAAATTTCTTACCTGTCTGCTTGTTCTAGGAAGTCTAGCCAGTCGTTGTCCGCTCATATCAAAGAGTCGAATCTGCCTATTATCGTGAGGAATAGCAACCACACCAGCGCTTGAGACAGCCAATCTGTTTGCAGCACTATCGCCGCGAATCGTCGCCAGTGGACTTCGAATATTCCGCAACTCCCAAACCTTTACACTTCGGTCGTCCGATCCCGAGACTATTTTATCTTCTCTTGTAAATACTGCCGATGTCACGGCTCTGAAACGAAACAAAAGGAAAGATATCAAAATCCTCCTTATTTCAAAATATTCAACTCGTCTAATTGATAGAAAACTAGATTCTAGATTAAAACGAAGATGATTATTTAATTTCATTTTATATTTCGTTAATAAATCACAGTATATTTTATGGAAACGATATTAAAACCCAAGTTTTTTTACGTCTGGGAATGAATGATGAAATTGAGGATTGAGATAAAACATTTCTTGTCCAACACCGACGCGAAATAGTATATTATGCACCTAGAGGGAGAAGAGGGGCTTTTTCGACGAGTGTATGTTTTCAGTACGAGTCGAAAAAGTGCCTCTCCCCCTCTAGGTGCATACGATATTTTTTATAACAAATGGATAATTTCAGACATTTCTCGAAATACAGTCATGATTTCAGCCCACACTAGATTTTGAATAAAAAAGCATCAAATTTATGTCCACTTGTTCCAAATTATCAAAAATCATTTACGGTAACTTACCATAAATTGCCCAAAATTCAATTTAAAAGTGTATACATTTGCGGAAATTTATATACATTTTTGGTCATTTATGGTAATTTTACAGGTAAATACAGCAAACTTATCATAAATTACCGAAAATTCATTTTTAAAAATGTCCGGAAGTTTATGAAAATTTTCGGCAATTTGGTCCGTTATATATGGTAACTTTCAATAAATAACCGCGAAATTCTATTATCTGCAACCAATATTTCCTCACCGTTTTTACGGTGAGTGAGCTGATAATCGTAAAATGCGAGCTCATAGACGTATAATTTTCATTGTTCACCTCTGACGTCACTTTTCAGTCCCTAGGGAGTAAAAAGTAGAGCTTTAGCCCCGCTTCATAGGCGTCGAAGAGGGCTGAAATCATGCACGTGTCATGAAAAAGACGATTTTTTGCGTCTGAAGATAGTGGACAAAATGAGCGATTTCTCAATCTTTGACGTGAGCGTTGAAAAATAGCACGTTTTTTCCACTAATGAGGAAAAGTACGTGGAACAGCGGGAGAAAGTGATGCTCTGGCGTGAATGTATGATTGAATACGCCATCACGTGGCGTCATCTACAACTCAGATGGGTGCTTTGCAGGAGAGTCAATGTATATGCACGACTCGTCCTCGTGTTGCTATTTTCAGAAGAAAAAAGTAGTCTTTTTCGCGTAGGTGTTGGACGTAGCACAATATACTACTTCATTCTTTGCAACTTTCCCAAACTTTATTCAGTTATGATTATAAAAAAAATGATGCAACGTTTTAGCAACGGACTGGTACCCTCATCAGGCCACAAAATCACCAAAAAGAAACTAGAGTTGAAAACCCCTGTTAAAGCAAATACCAGAAGGTAAAGTGAGATGGCGAAAATGACTGCTTTGAAATTGGTTAACGATGTTAGGATATTTTGCACATATCCATCGAGTATCCAAATGACCCTGGTTTTAAATTTGAGTGATTTTGTGGCAAAATGAGACTATGGACCCGTGAATCTTTGGCGATGAAGGGCGCACGTTTTCCAGCATTTTCTATTATTCATGACGATCGGCTGTTTGCTGAAATTTAAGGCGTGCCCAGTGAAAGTTATTCTTCCGCGCATGCGCAAAGTTTAGCCAATAGTTTATCTTGCTAATCGCCATGAATAATAATGCAGAAGAAGAGGAAAACGTACGCTCTACGGGTCACGAGCTTAATTAGATGCTGTAAAAGAAAAGAGTTGAAAATTAAGTTGCAATAATGTTAGAATTAGTATTATAAAAAGAGATTAATTATCAATTTAAGGTTACGAGTTTTATAGACAAGTCTAAGTCAAATATATTGAACTACTAGTTTCCCCAAAAGTTACAGGGAATGTGTCATATTATGGTTTGGAAGGTCAATATTTGTGCATTCTTTTCTCAGTCCTCAATTTCATAAACGACAGCAGTAGATGATAAAAAATGGCATTATTACTCAGTATGTCCTTGGAAAACCGAAACGGAGTGAATCGGTTCTCTAAAGTCCCAGAGTCTGAAAGTGCTGTCGCGACTGGAAGTGACACAGAGTCTCTGGGCATGATGAGCAGAAACATGATTCAATTCCCTGTCATGTCCACACAACGTGGAAATAACATCTCCAGTTTCAGTATCATAGAGATTAGCAGTTCTGTCCCAGGAAGCTGTGACTATCTGCTCCGCACCAGGAAGCCAATCGGCAGCGTTCACGACTGCCAAGTGTCCCAGAAGCTCTCGAACCGGAGTTCTCAAGGTCGGAGGAAGTTCCTCCTGCTCCTCGTTTCCTGATCGATCTCCAGCGATGAGGGACAAATCCTCGGAGGACGATTGTCTCTTGGGAGTGTCCCAGTTGACAGCGGCTTGCCAGACGTGAGCGGAATTGTCTCCACTCGCTGTCAAGACCAGGTCTCGTGTTGGATGGAACCGAAGGGAATTTACAGAGCCGTTGTGACCGATGTACTGGAGGAGGCAGCGGCCGCTCTCTATGCCCCAGATTCGAGCGGTGTGGTCCGCTGATGCTGTCGCTATTATTGGTTGACCTGGTCGTCCCACTGTCACTTCCCAAATTCCATCCCGGTGCCCGGTGTATTCTCGCTGCATGCTGCACGTCATTGTCGGATTCTTGAATGACGAAACTATTTTGCTCGTTTGAGCCCGAAGCTTGTGGGATGTCTTCACTTTTTGCGCCGAGACACTACCCATCGCTGAAATCATCACAAATGATCAATGGAGAATCTAGATCAATTGTAATTGAAAGTGTACAGGAATTTGCGTTATTCGCACAAACTTACATTTTTGCTTCGAGAGATTCTTGGTCTCTGAATAATCGGTGAAGTCTCCAGGTGGTAAACTGCGCTCTCCAGATCCATAACATTCTCGTTCGAGCCTTTCATTCAGTACTTCTATCTTTTCCTGCACTGTAATTGCAATTATAACGTCATAATTTGTTGGAATATTATTTAACCGAGTGCAAAACTGAATTCGAATAAAATGTTTTAAATTCAATTAACGCGGGTTATACTTTATTCAATTCGCTTTGAAACGCTTTAAATTCATAATATTTCAAGTAAAAATATTGAATTTTCAACACAACTGTTATATTTTCAATCAAAGGGATGAATCTTGAACAAAAAAAATGAATTCTTAACAAAGTAGTTCAACTTTCACCCAAGTAATTGAATTTCCAGTCAAACAATATGAACTCCTAACGAAACAAGTAAAATTGGACATTTCAACAAAACAAAGAATTCAATTTTTAATGGAAAACAGTAACGAAAAAATATTTAAATTTTAAATCATAAACAGTTGATTCTTCACCAAGACAGATTTTTCAGTCAAGAGAGAAAATAAATTTCAACCAATTGACAAAGCAGTCATATGCCATTTTCGCCGTTTTCTAGAAATCGACTTTGAAATATCCGCCTCACGCCATATACAGTTGGGCGAAACATACTTCTAATCGGCTGGTAGCTCAGTCAGTAGCGCTTCGACTTGATGATAGCAGAAAGGTTAGGTCTTCGATTATAGGTGCTCAAACTTTGTTTTGCCTTTTTTTTATTGATTAAAATGTTTATAAACTTAATTTCCTTCAGTAAACTTAAAAAATTATGCAAATAACAATTTGTTAATGCCTTTTTTCACGGAAAACTGCATTTCTTTAATTTTATTATGTGTTTCGCAAACAAATTTATTCTCTATAAATGTTATTAAAAGTTTTCATAATCTTAACCAATTATATTTAAAATTCCAAGTATGATCAGGTTTTTAAAATGAAAAATTGTTAATTGAAAAACAAAAAACCATCCCCCTGGTCAAGGAAATATTCATATGTGGCACCTTTCGAAAGAAAAATTTATTTGATGCAAAAAGAAAATCGTGTGTGTTTCCCAATAGACACACTGTTTATCTGAAAAAATACTACATTTAAAAAACCTCGCTCACACTCCTAATTTTAGATATAATTGGTAAACATAATGACAAAAATTTATAACATTCATAGAAAATACTTTTTTTTTGTTGCGAAAAACATGACAAAGTTCGAAAAAATTTCGATTTTCCGTGAAACAGGGCATTAAAAAATTATTGTTTGCATACTTTTTCTAATTTATAAAAGAAACTTGAATTGATATGCATTTTGATAAATAAACAATAAAGTTTAAGCAGTGAGAATCGAACACGTGACGTTTCGGCTGTGAAACAGAAACGCTACCGGCCGATTAAAAGCAGGATTTGCAAAACTCTAATCTTAAAAGTACACAAAAATACCAATTCTGGACAAATAAACTTTATACAGCAAAAATTTGTGAAGCCCCTTGATACTGCAATTAAGAAAAATCCTTGGGGGGGGGGGGAGGCTGAATTTATTCTCTGAGATTCTCCAAAAATTCCTTGAATTTTGTCATATTCCATAAAATGTTTGAAATATTTGGATTTCCTATCAAATACCTCAGGTTTTGTGAAATTCTTGAAAAATCCTTAAAAACCATACAAAATTCTTTCGCATCTCATGAAATTGTTAAAATTATTTGGAATCTTTTATTTAAATGTTTTGTAATTATATCCCTTGAAATCATTGGAATAGATCGTAAACCCTTAAAATAAAATTTATTTTCTTTCCACTGAAATCCACGGAAATCTTTGGAAATCGTAAAAATCCATTAAGATAAGTAGAAATCATTTGAAATCCTTCAATTATGAATTAAACTAAACTTACTAATTAAAGTTCTATAAAGAAATAACTGTTCAAATCCCTAGAAATTTTTGAAAACATTAAAAATATTTGGAGATTCACTAAAATCCTTGAAACTTTGTTAAATTTTTTGAAATACGTTAAAATACCTTGACATATGTGGAATCGCTAGAAATTTCTTGTCTGAAATTTAAGAATCTTAAATTAGATTAAAATCAAATTCGAAATCCCATTTAACGTCCAACACTCAAGTCAATGTATAAATTCTTGAAAATAAACCAAGAATTTTACGATAAAATTTGGACAAACACCACAAAATGCTCCTATTGTAGTTCCTGAAAACAAAATAGAAATTTGTTCCTTTGGATAAAAATAAAAAAGAGGAAAAGAAAATGAGAAGGCAACCAACCAAATCCCCTTCCTTCTCTTTTTCATTTCTTTCGTCTTTTTTATTTTTATTGATTCAAAATCACAATAAAAAATCATGGATAATATTCACCAACGTTTCGGTGCTCACACAGCACCCTTACCAAGTTAAGAAAAATCGGAACAAACAGGAACAGCAACAAAAATACGATGCTACCTCCTGGATACCTAAAAACCAAGTCAAAAGTGCTTTTTTATTGTGATTTTAAATTAATAGACATAAAAAAGACGAAAGAAATAAAGAAGAGAAGGAAGGGAATTTGGTTGGCTGCCTTCTCATTTTTCTTTCCTCTTTACTATTTTTGTCCAAAGAAACAAATTTTTATTTTGTTCTCAGGAATTACAAAAGGAGCATTTTGTGGTGTTCGTCCAAATTTTATCGTAAGATTCTTGGTTTCACTGGTTAATAGCCTGAAAAGCATCCCTGCGTGTCAACAAAATGCTGATGTACTTGCGGGGAAAATGCTGAAGGCGGTAGTCCTTGGGTCGCTTCGTGTCCTCAGGGTGCACGAGACTTTTGCCGGATCATCGAATTGAGTACGTCGCAGACTTTGCCACCTATCTCACGCTCGTGAGACGTGGTTACAGCTGAAATTTTACCGCGATTACGCTGGGAGCGGGTGCAATTTTTCCGATTCGCAACTGCTCCCAGCAAAATTCTGCGGTTGTCCTTATGACAAACTTGTGAATATATATATAATTGGAAAATAAGGTTAACAACCACCGCAGGGTCCCACTGGGAGCAACTGCCATTTAAAAAATGACACCGGCTACCAGTAGGACCGCGGTAAATCCCACTCACGGCCACGTCATACAACCGTAGGATGGGTGGTCACAGGACACGACGAAATCACACCGACAGGCCGGCGAAACCCTCGTGTGGTTTGAGAACACGGAGCGATGCAAGGATGACAGCTTTCTGCATTCATCTTGCAAGTGCCGTGGCATATTTTTGGCTCTATCTCCCTTGGAGCGTTCGGCAGAGCAGGCTCGCAGCCAACACCGTAAGAGCGACAAAGATGGTAATAAAGCACTCTTAGGCTCGTATTATGTCTGTAGATATACGTCGTTCCTGCGTGGGAGGGTCCCTCCGATAGTATGTGTTCTAGGTACTCAGCGTGTGTATGACACGCTCTGCACCTAGCGCTTGGAACTTCTTGACATTAAATGCGGTCACAGTATGCTAAGGTGGGAATTAAACCGTCCTGGCATGCGAAAATAAAAGCCTCTGTACCTTAATTAAGCCATGACGATCTGAGAAACGCACAAGTTTGCTCTTTCGACAAGAACTGTTTTTCTACATTCCTGTGAAAATTTCCGTGCATTTTCTTGTCGAATAGCTCTTGATGGAATTTTTCAAATTCTACAGGCATCTTCTTCGACAGATTTGGTCATCCAATCTGTCGGCGTTGAACAAGGTATCTGCGACTAACATGCTTGCCATCCCGGTTCTGCTTTACTCGTTTGAGGTGGTTTCATAGACGAAGAATGAACTTATGGCACTCGATATCGCCACACGTAAGATCATGCATATGCATAAGAGCTTGCATATCAAGTCGTCCGTTCCGCGATTATACATCCCACGCCGTTCAGGCGGACGCAGACTTCTGAATCTCCAATGTCTTCATAATCGAATTTTTCTAAGTACATCTTACATCGTTGCAAATGGCAGAGATCCTTTCCTAAAAATGATCAGGAAACACAAGGTGATTGGCAAAGAAGCGTTCCTTTACAAAGTCGCGGAGCAGGCAACCGAAACCATTGGCCTAAATTTTAACATCAGAAGTGAGGAAAGTGCATGACTCCATCTAGATGCCTCACTTCTAAAATCCAAAGTATAGAAAATGCACGGAAACTTCCACAAAAATGTAGAAGATCAGTCCTAGTTGAAGGAGCAAACTTTTGCTTTCCTCAGATCATGGGGAATTAATTCAGGTACAGAAAGTTTCATTTCCGTATACCAGTACGGTGTCCTTTCTACCTTAGTATATCGTGACCGCATTTTACGTCAAGAAGTTCCCAGCGATAAGTGCAGAGAAAAGACGAGAATATTTCAGTTGAATTTCCAACACCGAAATATTAATTTTCTAACAAATAATAAAAATTTTAACAAAAAATATAATTGTCAAGAGGAAGCAACTGACAAGAAACATAAATAGGAATAAAAATACAAGGCAAATAAATTACTAACAAGAATATTATGGCCGCAAACTACATTTTTGAAATTATATAACTTTTCCCTGCCCAATTTTTCATTTTTTCTGACCATTATTATTCAAAGACCAGAATTTAAATTTTGTAAAATGAGATATAAATCAAGCCTCTTATAGAAATTGCCTAACTTTTATAAGATTTTTTTAAAATCCCGAACTTTTTCACGATTCACCCTGCCCAATGAAACATTTTTATGATTCTTAAAATTGAATCATTTTTATTTTCATTGATAAATTCAATTCAGCTGTAGCACTTTTGCTACTTTAGGATTCACTGGGATAGAGTAATTTCCAGTAAAAATATACTTACTGCAGAATATGAATATGATGTCTAACATTCTCCGTGAATCAAATATATTCCATGTTAATGTGCCTTCATTTTGTTAGTTTTTTATATTCTGAAACTACTTCGGGCATTGTCTTTAACCGATGTTTTAATATTTTTATTTGAGCACAAGCTTGTTGCATTAAACGAGAAATTAAGCATTCCACTGACATATGCACCACAGGTGTCGTGGAACGAGTGACAATTTGTTGAAAATATGTTATCCAGAAGAAAAGTGGTACTTTTAAATCAAAAGGTGGATAAGTTTTCAAAGCTATTATTCGTTCATCTTCACTTTTACAAATTGGTTCCATAAAGAAAGTGGTAAGGCTCATAAAAATCATGCTCGCGTATACTTTGAAGACCCACCTAATAAGGAGATTTTTTCGTTTATTTTAAGACATCCTTCACCACAAAAAAATAATAATCTTACCTTGAATGGCTGTCTGTTTTCTTCTGTATATATATTCTTAGAATCTCGAGGTATGCATTAATCTTCTACGAGCATTTTTAAAAGAAGAACAATTCTATCATGTTTGATTATAACACACAATGCCTTACACAGCTTGCAAAAAAGAGAAGATATATAAAAAGAAACTTTGAAGAAATTCTGAGTTCGATTCTCGGAAAAATGTATCAAAAAGAATGGAGTTATAGTTTCCAAAATCATAAATGTTATTGCTAAAAATGTAATAATACTATAGAGTGATTTTCAAAATAAACTCCAATGATTTGAACGCCACATTCCGAAAATTTTGAGAGGAGAAGTTGGTAAAGGAGTTATATGTTGAATATCTCTTTCACGTTTTTTATAATGATTATGTTTCTTATTAATTTCTTCCATTTCTACCCTGCACGAATAAAAACTTTAGAAAGATTTCAGTTCACTTCAAGAAGCTTAAGAGAACTAGATTATGAAACATTTGTTTAGCCCACCTCGTTTCTCACAATAAAGCTTATGATCAAAAGAACAAATAAGCCTTGAAGTATAAATTACACGTTGTATATTACAAATATATAATCCTCCAGCCGTTATAATAATTCTGAATGCTTAGATAATTGCTTACAGCATGTAGTATCCATTTTCGTGAGTTCAATTTTTAATGATCCGTAAAAATAATATTTACAAACATAGCAAGAGATCAAGAATTGATCTTATTAGTGCATACTTTATTTAAATTGTTGCTTACATGGTTTTAGTCAATATTCTCAAATAATTAGTTCAAAAACCAGATAAAATCACATACTAATCAATAATTTTTTTGAAATCGTTGATCATTTTATTAATTTTACTATTGCCAAAATAGTGAAAACGTAATTGTATGAGGCTAATTTGTAAACAATATCTAAAATATTTTCTTATATTTCTGGACATATTTTGAGGTCAGTTTACATAGAATATGGAAAATTTATCCAAAAAATAGTGACATCGTATCGTAGACATCTATCAATTTGCATTAAATTTAAGAAAAGTGTTTTAGATCACTAGACAATATATTTTGAGACAATTTTTTATTTTAGGTGATATTTTTTGTATAATCAACTTGAAGATCAATTTCTATAATTCTAATAATCATCCTCCAAAAACCAGACAAAAGTTTTCACAATTTTCTAGATCCGGTTTTTAGATTTTAGGAAAATTTACCTATAAAATTAACACTATAACTTGAAAAATATATATTTCATTAAATGATTAAAATTTAAATTATTAAAAAATTATTATAGATGTTATTAACACTTCTATTACAACTTTTTATAATATTATATATAATAATTTATTATTTAAGAAAGAACTGGGCTTATTTTGAGTCGGACATTGGTCCGAAATTGAGACGCAGCTTTTTTGAGTAAAAAAGGACTTAAATTGATTTGTTTTAACAAAAATGTCTAAAAATATATAAGGCAGTAAGATAGATCATCCCATTTTCATTTAAAATGTGGTGAAAATTTGTAGCTAACTTATTTCCGTGGAAATTAATTTCTATTATGAAATGATATGCTCTGTCCATCAAGCGAACATTTTATTTGATCAAAGATTTTTTCGAATTAATAAACATTTAGTTAAAGAAGTAAATATTATCCTAAAAAAAATATTTCTTTTACTATACGAAACTAAATAACTTCATCCAAGCACGGACAAATTACTTAATTTAAATAAGTATTCATCACTTCAAAAAATCGATTTAATTAAAATTAGGAAATATTTCTTAGGGTGTTTTAAAAAGATGCAACGAAGCTGTGTTCTTAGCTCCCAAGAAATAATATCTTTGGCTTAATAATTTTCACATTTATTGCAAAGAAATATTTCTTTCTATTAAAGAAATATCACTAAATAAATAATTTATTTGAGTCGAGGAATGACGCTTTTGCCTCTAAACAATATTTAGTCAATATTTACTCAATTCACTTAAGCAAACAATTGATTGGTGCAAAGAAAAAAAAAACAAAGAAGCCTATTTATTCGGGGCTAGTAAATTTTTTTTAATGAAGATGTAATAAAATTCATAAATATTCGCCATGTTTTTAAACTTAGCTGCATTTTTACATGAACTACAAAAAATATTTATGGGTCCAAACTTTTCTGGAATTCATGCTTTTTTTCTTTAATCTTATTTGAGTTTCTCATATTTACTGAAATTGAAACTGTCATCAGAAGTACGAATGTATGCAGGGTGTTTATTAAAAGAAAGCTTTAGATTTTTGAAATCTTTTTTTTCTGAAAATATAGATGATCGGGATATGCTTAGGCACAGAGTTTTTAATTCGGCAAAACATTTTTTACAGAATAATAAAATTTCACAGTCTGACAGGTTTTTTGCACAAAGTATAAAACAAACACAATGTTTTATTAAATCAAATAGACAACTTTCAATTACACATGCAGACAAATGTAACATCACTGTTGTTCTTAATAAAGAAACGTATAATAAGAAAATGCATAATTCATTAAATGATGTCACAGCATGTGAGAAATTAGATGAAAATCCTGTAAAAGAACAGAAAAAAGAAACTTTTAAATACTTGAACTTATTGCGAATCAGTGGTTATTTAGGTGAAAATATATTACGTCGTGATATATTAATTCATGCCACTAACATCCCTAGAATATATGGTTCACCTAAAATTCACAAACCAAATTGTTTATTACGACCTGTTGTTTCTTTCAATTATACTCCCACCTATAAAATGGCTAAGTTATTCGATAATATTCCTTAAGAAGCTTAATTGGTACCGGAAAGTCAACTTAAAAATTCTTTCGAGTTCAAAAACGTAATAGTTATAAGAACGTTTCCTCCTGATTATATTATGGTTTCATTGGATGTATAATCTTTATTCACTAATATTCCTATTGATTAAGTGATAAACAGTATTTGGAGTAGATGAATTTACATTCAAAATTTTACAGGTTTGGTATAAAAAATATTATTATTCAGGTAGATAGATCAACTTTTTTCTAACCACCCCATTCAACATATAATAGCTATTATTAAAAATCTCGTGGGCACATCGTTCAAATTATCACATGAATCTTTTCACAAGTCTAATATTGA
This sequence comes from Andricus grossulariae, assembly GCA_011634705.1. Taxonomy (NCBI): domain Eukaryota; kingdom Metazoa; phylum Arthropoda; class Insecta; order Hymenoptera; family Cynipidae; genus Andricus; species Andricus grossulariae. Next base: position 12,984,310 of record JAABKJ010007545.1, read on the forward strand.
TTTTATAAAAAATATTTTGTTATTTAATAATTATCCAAAAGAGTTTGTTCAAACACACATTAATTAATAGAATTGAAACACTTAAATATCTTTTAACACAACAAATTAATTCACGTCTAGATTATAATTTATATTTCAGACGTATTGTTTCTATACTTTTCCATGGTAGTTTGTATTTTGAAGTTAAAAGAATTTTGAGTGAATTCAACAATAAAACAACATTTAGGATTGATTCTAAACTCGATAAGTTCATAAAACAAGGCAAAGATTGTCTTAACATTTTTCAGCTTAGTATTGTAGTATATAAAATTGTTCGCTTAAATTGTGATAAATGCTACTTAGTTGAGACCAGTAGATTACTTTCCACTAGAACTAAAGAACATCACGATAATTTTAGACACAATCCTAAGAAGAAAACTGGTCATCAATTTGACTGGAAACATGTATTGGTTTTACACCATGAACCTAATGTGTTTAAAACACTTGTATCGGAAATGTTAATTATTAAGAATGAGGCTGATAATTGTTCAAATATAATAGTTGATCTATATAATTTCAGTCCATTATACAGCGTTATACTACATTCTTCAATTTAAGATACAATATTCTTCCTTAAGCATACTCATCTTATCACCATTTCATCATTATTGTTACAATTTTAGTGGTTGTTAATTTAATATTAATTGACTGTTCTACCAATAATTCGTTACTTAGACTTTATAAAAACCAAATTACAAAATTTTTAACTAAAATTTAGGAACCTGATATATCTGACTTACTACGTTACCGTACTTATGTTTCTATCACTTCATGCTCTTACCTACTCTCACTTGATGTTAACCCTTACCATGGATCAGAACGTTCGTTCTGTCTTCCATTTTTAATTTAAAAAAAAAATTTTTTTTGAAGAATTGCTTAATGTTGTCCGTGATGTGATACTAATGTACCTTACCACTTTTCAACATATCAAAGTTAAAATATTAAATCTTCAGGTAAAGAATTACAATTTTTAATTTATTTCTCAACCTCAGTTTTTTATCGTATATGCTTCGTTATGGTATATAATATGATTCTTCTCTTCATTTACAATTGCATTATTTTCTTCACAGAACCAACTTGACATGAGTTTTATGTAAGAGCATAATTCTTTTTGTCTTCGACATTTTGGTTTTTTCAAATTTGAAAACAAAATAGGACTTATATATTTGCCAAGGATTCCTGTTTCCTGATGAGGAGAGCATTTGACTCTCGAAACGTCGATTGATTAAAGGATCTTCTGAACATCATCAAGGTCTTTTATTTGATCTGAAGTATATCATTTCATACCTTCTACGTTATTTATAAGTAATTATTTATTCAGACGCATAACATCGCACTCCAACTTTTACCATCTATTAATAAAAAAACGTCTATTGTAGAAAACGTTTTATTCTTATTTTCTTCGAGGCAAATCGCCTCGCGAAAGTGTTTTTATTCTATGGTACAACATTTGCGAGTAATTTTATCTAATGCATACATCCTATACATATAAGATTTATGTATTATATTACTTGACTATAATTATATACATTGGAGTAAATTATCAAAATCTTACAAAACTTATCGAATAATTCACAATCGCATTTCTTAAAACAAGGAACTGGTCCAAAAATATGTGTGTCTTTCGTGAAAGATATGCAAGTAACGAGTAAGTCTATTTTCACACACCAATATAAATTTCTTACATTGTTTTACAGCTTATTGTACGTATTCCACATTGCGCAGAAAAAACATATTGGCTTGATATCAGCAAGATTATACATTCAGAAAAAATAGCCTGACTGTACTGTGACTGCATTTATTCTTTGACCGCATGTTGAAGTACGTTGAAAGCCGAATATGATGCATTTATTATCTGAAAAATCAACAATTTTCGTCAGTATCTCATTGTATTCTTTGAATTTTCACAATATCTTTATTAACCCTTCAACTCCATTTGACACAAACATAGGTCAGGGCACATAAAAATATTGCAAAAAGAAGTTATATTATTTCATTTAATGTACAGGAAGTTATTTCCTTCAAATCTTGAAATCGAATAAATTCTGAAATTTTGGCTAGTTTTTTTGTAATTCTCACCAAGAGTAAATATTGGGCGGGATTCAAAGAATTCATTTTTTATTAGTCAATTAAAAATATCAATGTATACAAAATAAATCTCAAAACGATAAATCTCAAACGAGTTTCGAATTTTTATTTTAAAAGTACATATACTTCTAAAAGTACTTTTAAAAGTACATATGCATTATAATTTTTGGCGACTGTTCGAGTAATAACATAATATGATCACATTTGTTCAAAGAAAAGTTAAAAATTTTTATCTGAGACTTTTCATAAATTATGCATTCATATATTCACACTCACAGGGAATCGAGCGAATTGTCCAAAGTTAGAAAAAAGGGAAACATAAATATTTGTTAATAAGAATTGTTCAAGTAATAAATTTTTCCTATCAATTTGAACAATATAACATCAAGGATTCATTGATATGACATTTTTAGTTGATTTTGTTAATGCTTTTGTAACAAGGAGTGATCTAAAAGACATTTTTAGTTTATTCTGCGAAAAAAATTGTCAAACTATGTAATTCTTTAAAATATTTTTTCAAATATTTAAAAAAAGAGCAGCCACTTTCAGTTATTCGTAATCTTACATTAATTTCTCTCACATTGTATGCAAAACCCATTCATTTCAACGACTAATCATGGCAAATCGCGAACAAATGACTCTTGTTCATTAATTTGTCTAGAACATCATAAGAATATTTTTTCTTACTCCAACACATTATAAATTATTACTGAATAGTTATTATACTGATATAATATCTGTTTTATTAAATTTGATGGTCTTTGAATGAAATAAAAAAAAAATTTATTATTAAAAAAAATTTTTTGCTGGAACCATTTATTATCAGTTGCTTCCGTAACAATAATGCATCAAAATCTGATGAAAATTAACATTTCGAACGATTTTTATGGAAAAAATGCTTTTTGGCACACTGGAATACGCCAAGTTGACACATATGTCCGTAGAATTTATTTTCAATAATTATTTTCGTAGAAAACGTGTTTATGCCTTTCCGAACAACTTCCCCGCTGGAAGTTTTTGTTACTAAAAATTCTTTTGGCTACCCATGAGCCATAAGATATGAATGCATGATTTATGCAATGTTTCAGGTAACGTTTTGAAAAACTTATTTTATAAAGAAATTTACTGTAAATTTAATTTAAAAAATCCCAAGAATTGGCTGAATTGCGGCGAGTTGAAGTAAAAAAGGGCAACGAAATTTCATTTTCTAAAAAAAGGGTTTTCAGGGTTTACTTTAAAAACGGCAAATGCTACAACTTTTCTATCTTCAGAAAAATATGCGCAATTAAATTTCCTGTAAGAATAATTCCATTCAATTAGAAAAATGCATAAACGGTTATAGAATTCGGCAGCTCAATTGCACTATATAAATATAATAAAAACTTAAATGAGGCAGACAGACGTGCCTTTATATATTTTAAATTATTTACCAAAATTTCAACACAATATAGACATTTTTCAAATTATAAAGCCGCCGATTATAAAGAATATGTACTCGAACTTGGATTTATGCCCGGTTTTTATTCTGATCTTCGGCTAAAATCCAGGCTCTCCGAACGTATACATCAGGGCAATAATGGGCATACAATTGACGCAATGTGACGTAACTTGACGCAGTTATTCAGTTAGGCTTTTAGGATACAGCGCTTCCTCGCTATGCTACTGTTTTTTCATCCATAAGTGAACACTCAAAGTATGTGGTGTTGAGTTGCTTCAGAAGATGCCTCAGGAAGGAGACGCAGCGAAAGTCACCAAACAACTGCTAGTTGTGCAAATTCCTGAGTGCCAGACGAGGGCTCTTGACGTCCTCAATAACCGGTTCTCTACCACTTTGGACAGGTCAACTTTAGGGTTGCCGGTCAAGGACGGGAAGAGCCTGTCGGAAGACAAAAAGTTCGTGGGCAGACCTAAATGACTGCTCCCGCTCTAACCATTATCCAAATTAACTTGCATCGCAGCAAAAGCGCCTCTACGGTTCTGCACAGGGGCATAGCTGCGAGACGCACAGATATCTCGCTCATCCAGAAAACTTGGTGAGTTTGAGATACTATAAGGGGATAAGGGGGGCTGGTTTTTGTTACAGGGACCCCAAGGCGGTCAAACCAAGGGTCTGCAAGCTGGCGAAGGGAGTCAGCATTGTTCCTGTGCTAGAGCTATGTTCAAGAGACTTGATGATGATAGCCACCGATCTTAAAGGAATAGGGAAGCTAGTCATAGGATCGGCCTACTTTCCATATGACAGCGATACTATTCAACTAGTGGAGGTGCACTGGGGTGCGATGCTAACTCCCACCATACTTTGTGGGGCAACACGGACATCAAGTCAAGAGGTAATGATGTATTGGAATTTTCAATCACTACTGATTAATATATTTTGAACACAGAGAATACCCTGAAGTTTCATAACTCGGTCTGGGAGGAAGTCATAGAAATCACTCTCTGTACTGGTAGTTTTAGAGACAATCTCAAGAAGTGGAGAGTCTCAGAAGAACCCACTCTCTCAGATCACACACAGATAGAGTTCGAGTTGGAATCCATCGTGCCCGCGGGACCTAAGTGAACCAGAAATCCAAGAAGAACGGACTGTGGCCAGTTTTTCACAGAACTAAGGCGTGCACTCTCGTAGGTACCCAGGTCAATTAGAGACGTGGACACCACGTGGGTGGCAGTCAGAATTTTCACGGAGGCCATCAAATCCACTTATGGAAGTAATTGTCGACCCGCAAGAGTGCGAAAGGCTGGGGAGACCATGAACTATGAACCTCATTTACGACCATAAGAAATGAATACAGGGGTGCAATACGTAAGTCGAAGCAAGAAAGCTGGACCAACTGTTGCACAGACATCGAGAAAGGAGCAGAGGCGGCCTGATCAAGGCACATTTTCCTGGCTTTATGAGGTCTGGAGAAAATAATGCGACACCTCTGAGGCAATTAAAGCCGCCTGTGGCCTAACTGAGTCCGGAAAAGTGGCTAGCCTACGAGATTTTTACCCCCTCTAGGCTAGGGTGGGCCCTGAAGTCTTTCAGCCATCACAAGTCTCCTGATCCGTATCGCATATATTCGGTCATCTTACAGAAGGCTGGGAAATCATCATAGGGCCACTCGCGAGATTTGTTACGGCTAGTCTGACGGTAGGATATGTTCCGACGGCATTGACAGGTACGAGAGAAGTCTTCATTCCGAAAGCAGGCAGGATCGTTTATACTTCATCCAAGGATTTCGGTCCCATCAGCCGACAAGGGTCGGCCACTTCACAAGAAGAAACACGTCTATGGGGCTAGTCACTCGACCGAAACGGCCCTAAGAGGAGCAGTAAACCTAATCAAAGGACAACTGAAGCAGAAAGGCCTCGAGATTGGAACCTTTATGGATATCAGAGGAGCCTTCAACCACACCTCTAGAGAGGTGATCAGGGCGATCATGATTGGAATTGGTGTGCCTATTGCAGTCGTGGAATGGACCTGCCATATGTTGGCCAACAGGGACCTAACAACGACTAAGGGTGATACCACTTTATGTAGAACCGTTAACTCGGGATGTCGGCAGGGGGCGTTTTATCCCCCCTTTTGTTATGTTTGGTAGTGGATGAACTACCTTATCTGCGCACGAGTTAGGGCTGCCACGTTATAGACTACGCGGACGATATACTGGTTATCATACGCAGCCAACATCTGGATGCGATCTTAAGAGTAATATAGCAATTAATGGCGATAGTGGATTCTTGGTACAAGAAGACTGGACTATCGGTCAATCCGAGTAAGGCCGATGCGGTCGTATTCACCAGACGGTATAAGTGGGGAGTCACGAGTACACTGAAATTTGGAGTACATCAGCTGAAAATCAAAGAACGAGCTAAATATCTGAGAGTCATCCTAGGCAAGAAGCCGTTATAGAATGAGCACCTGGAAAAACAAGTGCAAAAAGCTATTAGAAACTCTATGACTCTGTGGGAGACCCATAGGAAAAGCTTAAGCTTAGGCTGGGTCCTGCGACCCAGGCTAACCTTTGCGGCAATGGTATGGTGGAGCAGGGTCGATCTGTCCACTGTGAAGTGACGAATGGAAAGAATCAGGGTACTTATTCTAAGAGGCATCACTAGTGCCTCGAAGTCGACATCCACGATGGCTTTGAGAGCACCAACAGGGTTGGAGCGCCTTCATCTCAACATCAAGGCCGTGGCTGCGAAGGCGGCCTGGAGATCAAAATATGGTAATCGGCGGAAGAATCTCGACAGCAGTGCGGATCCTAACCGAAATCGCGAGTAGGCCGGCCCTAAGCATGCTCAGGGACAAAACGCCCACTGGCTATGTCTTCGACAAGAAGTATCGTGTTAACCTATCCACGAAGGAGAGTTGGGTTAACGACGAGGTGCTCCTGTCCAGTGATGGGGACAACTGGTTTACAGATGGCTCCAGGAACAAGGAGAAAGCAGGAGCCGGTGTATATCGTAGAAGGAGTGGAATTGGCTTCACAATCCCGATGAGGACCGACGCCACAGTCCTACAATCTGAAATTATGGCCATGCTCCAGTGCGCCTATACGGGACAGGATGAACAATCGGACTCGCTAGCAAAATTGGACCAAAAGAAAACTTCACTGGACCCGAGCCAGTTGTAGGTATTTCTAGCAGGTAAGTCACTAAAGAAATCAACAGTTGGCTCACCGAGGAACATCAGAATGAGTGCCGATTGGCCACTGGCTGCAGATAGGCCAAAACACTCTTGAGTTTAAAGCTAAACTTTAACCGAGCGAAGGAAATACTCAAGCTCGGAAGGAACGAATTCAAAGTCTCAATAGAAATGTTTAGAGGACATGGAAACCTCGGATATCACAGACATAAGCTAGGACTCGCAGAAAGCCCCCTCCGTCGTCTAAGGCTCAGATGGGGACGCAACGGGATCACCCAATCATCAGGGGCTCTTACGGTCACAACATGGGAAAAACTTTGTTCACATTAGGAATACAGCACTACTGTATTTCGCGTCTTCGAGACACGTCGAATGACCTACTGACGAACATTCCATGACCTCTTATGATCTAGAAATACCGATTTATAAATTTAAGAAATGAATTGTTTATATTTTTTAGATGAAGAAAACGTTTTTAATATTGGGAATACAACAGTAATGTATATGACATATTTTTTCGCGTCTATGAGACGCATCGATTGCCCAATTGAAGAACCTTTCATGACCTACCAAAACCTACTGATGTCGTTTTTAAATTTTGTAAACAAATTTTTCACCCTGTTTACAAAAGTTTTTTTATATGGGGAATATAATAGTACTGTATCTGATGTAATTGTTCGCGTTTACGAGAAACGTAGATTGACCTATTGACGAACCTTCGATGACCATTTTTGATCAATCATTGGCGACTTAGAAAATTTAAAAGAAAGGTTACATCGTTTATAGAATAACCGCTGTGACAACAATTCTTGGAACAACTTAAATGGGACGCACTTAAATGGGATTCCCTGCGTATTTATAAAGAAATTTTTTTAAATTTCAGAATAGAGAAATACAATCAGTTACAAAGTTGTTAATTGTAACAGAACACATCGATTTATATTTTGATGGGCTGTCTGATTTTCTGAAAATGAGATTTTCGGTAAAACAGAAACATAAGCTTTATTTTCGTAATATGCCAGGTAAATTAGAAATAAAATGATAGACAATAATTCATCTTTAAAATGAATACGTACAAATATCTCAGAAGAAATTAATAATTTTAAAAAGCATTGACACTTGTTCTTTTTGCAATATCTGTTTATAAAATTAGCCTAATAATTTTGTTTACAACTGATTTTGTGTACCATTTTCTTCTGTTTAAAGGTACTTCAAAGCAGAATTGCTATACTTTGTTTCATAAAGATCACGAGAATTTCAAAGAGTGTCAAAAAGCAGCCAACAATATAAAAACTCCTACATGGTACTGTATCTGATTTTAAGAGTAGATTGACAGTAAAAAATGTAAATAGAGGAAAAGGCTCATAAAGTAGAAAGTAATGTGGTACTTACAGAAATAAAAGAAGTCATGTTGATTTTGATCACAAAACATGTTGATATTATAATTGGTTTTGATGTGCATATCATCATCGTGATGATATTAGATTTTGTGTCTTTTCTAAGCGAAGTCCAATCTGTTTCGTATAAAGTTTGTTTGAGTTCAGTACTCTACAATGAAAAATGAAAAATGAATTATTTTATAGAAATAATTGCTAAAAAATTGCAGAGATCAATGTAATGTTCTGCAAGTAAAAATGGCGTACTATATCAGTCGGCGCAATTTTGAATAGAAAATGTGAATTTGGCCAGACAAACTAATTTATCATATAATTCGTATAATACAGTTTAAAATTAACAATAAGTCATAATAACCGTCATTGAAAAGAAATAATACATCATGTATTTACCTGCAACATGAGTTCATTCCCATAAAAACAGAACAGGAATAGTTGTATCATCATACAAATATTAAACATAAGAGCATTTATAAAATACAAACTAAATATGCTTTGTGTCGACATTTGATAAACACTGCAACAAATAAGTGTCACGCTCATGAAACACTGAACGAACAGTATTTCGACGAAGGTTCGATTCAACAATTTGGTAAATCTGCAGAGAAAAAGATTTTTGTTATTGTGGTTACAAACATTGTTGATTTCTATGCAAATTCATTAAGTTAGAAAAGATCAAAATTAAATAATCAAAATCTCACAGAAAAAATCAAGGCACCAGTCCTCAAGGAAGCGTTTCATATATTCATTATCATTTCAAACAAAAAAAAAGTCTCAAGTTTCAACCAAAAATAGTTATGCAATAAACAAAAAAACTCTTTTCCACGAGAGAGCGCAGGTAAAGTACTAGGTTGAAGAAAATATTTGTGAATAAATAGAAAATATTATTTATGATTATATAAATGTATAGTTATAATAAAATTATTTAATTATAATAATTTATTTTGTAAAATTTACATCTCGTATACACCATGTTATATATAGTATACGTTATAAACATTTTAAGTTTAAATTTAATTAGAAAACTATTTTCAAGTTTTTACGATGTGCTTCATCTCCTGATACTAAGGAATTAATCAGTCAATTGTTTAATTAGTATTTTCATTCATTGCATATTTACGTAATTAGTTTGTTTACATATTCTTTTATTATCAGCAATTAAATTGTTTCCTCTGCGATGATTAGTTTATAAATTTTTTGCATTTTCAACATAAAATAATACAATCTTGTAAATCTAATCCCTTTAATAAAATTTTTTATAAATAATGAGTAAACAATGTAAAAACAGTTAATTTATTATTTTTTCTTTATTCACTCTCGACAACAGATATTCTGAAAGTAAGTTTCACAAAGAAAATACATAAACTATGCACACAGTTGATAGTGTGAAAAGTATTATTTAAATAATGATTGAACAATAAATTACTTTTTAACCAAGAATGCTAAAAAAAGCATATTTGTAATTAACTCCAGATGCATATATAACAACAAAAGGCTCAAATACGGTCGCAGAACATACACGAAACGAACTATAAAAAAAACGTTTGCCTGAAAACAGCCAAAACATGGATCTTTTTGATGAACTCTTGGCCTATGAAGGCTAGAATATTACTTTTTTCAGATTTACGTATAATTCTGTGGTTAAAAGTAGTCAAAATTGGGAGGCTATAACATAGCATCTACTTCAATTAAAATCTAGTACATTTTTTCGTAAAATTAACAGACTTCAAAGTACAGATACAAACGTCAGAATTGGGGTTTTTAGCATCTTTTTTGAAAAGATCAGTGTTTTTTGAAGAGTCATAATTCCGCGCTTATAAGAGATAGAAGGTTCTATTTTTTCAACTTCCTCAGAATTTATTCTAGTTTAATTTTGTATTGAACATTTTGCTCTAAAATGCAACGGGATGAGTCAGTCTACGCAAATACGATTTTTGGAACTTTTTTCAAAAATATTTCTGTGACTCGTCGTATTCATTTCTAGAAAATTTGGAATTTTTATCGGGACCTCTCAACAGACCATTTTAACAAAAATAAACCGCATTACCTACTTAATGCTGTGAAAAACTACCATATGCCTGGACTATTATAAAAATTCCCTAACTACTGTGGGGTTTTTTTTTCAAAAGCCCGGACTTTTTCCTGCCTTGCCTTGACCAATTGAAATTCGATCATTTTGGTATTAAATGGAAAATTGAATTGAGCTGCAGCACTTTTTATACTTTAGGATTTACTGGGGTAGAATAATTTTCCAGAAAAACATACTTACTGCAGAATATGAATATGATGTTTAACATTCTCCGTGAATAAAATATATTCCATATCAATGTGCCTATATTCTTCTTGTTTTTTACATTTTGCAACTAATTCAGGCATTGTCTTCAAACGATGTTGTAATATTTTTATTTGAGCACAAGCTTGCTGCATTAAACCAGCAATTAGGCATTCCACTGACATATGCAGCCAAGGTGTCACGGAACGAGTGAGAATTTGTTGAAAAAATGTTAGCCAGAAAAAGAGTGGTACTTTTAAATCAAAAGGTCGATAAGTACATAAAGCACTTATTTTTTCATCTCCACTTTTAACAACGGGTTCCATAAAGAAAGTAATGAGTGTCATGCAAATCATACTCGCGTATATTTTGAAGACCCACCTATTATGGACATATTTTTACTTATTTTAATACATACTTTTTCACGCACAAAAAATATCTTACCTTGAATGTCTGTCAGTTTTATTCTGTATGTCACATTCGTCTAAATCACGAGGTGTGCATTGATCTTCTAGGAGCATTTTTAACAGAAGAACAATTTCATCATGTTTGATTATAACACCTAATGCCTTACATAGCGTGCACAAAAAAGAAGCTATGTAAAAAGAAATTTTGAAAAAAGTCTGAGTTGGATTCTCAGAAAAATATATCATGAAGAATGTAGTTATAATTTCTAAAATCATGGAAGTTAAGGAAAATAGTGTGACAATACTATAAAGTAATTTTAAAAATAAACTCCAATGATTTGAACGCCACATTCCGCAAATTTTTAGAGCAGTAATTGGCAAAGGAAGTATATTTTTAATGTATCTTTTACGTTTTTTATAATGATTAGCTTTCTTATCAAATTCTTTCATATTTATCCTGCACAAATAACAACTTTTCAAAGATCTCAGTTCGCTTCAAGAAGCTTAAAACAACTAAATAACAAAACATTTGTTTTCCCCTCCTCGTTTCCTATCATGAAGCTTTTGGTCAAATTAGACATATGTTTTAACATATTAATCACACGTCGTCAATTCCAAGTACATATATAATCATCCAGCCTTCACAATTATTCCGAATGCTTAGATAATTACTTACGGCATGTACTATTTCTTTTTCTTAATTTAATTTTTAATGAAGTGTGAAAATAATATTCACAAACATAGGTAGAGATCGAGAATTCATGTCATTAGCGCAGCCTTCAATTAAATAGTTATTGACACGGTTAAATCAATATTTATAAATGAGTAGTTCAGAAATCTAATACAATGGCATATTAATCGATTATTTGCATAAAATACCTAATTATTTTACAAATTTTACTATTGTCAAAATAGTAAGAAAAGAACTGTGTGGGGCTAATTTGTAAACAATATCTGACATATTTTCCAATATTTCTGGACATATTTTAAGCTTTATTTACCTAGAATATGGAAAATGAACAAATTGCACTATATTTTTTCAGTGCCTATATTTGACTAGACAAATCGTAGATGTCCACAAATTTTGTAATTCATTTGAGGACAATTTTTTAAATCACCAGAAATAACATTTTAGGAACATTATTTTTATATTTCAGAACATTTTTTATAAAATCTAAGTGAATATGAATTTTACTATTTCTGATGATGATCCTGTAAAAAACCAACAAAAGTTTACACAATTTTCTAGATCCGCCCTTCAGATTTTAGGAAAATTTGCCTTAAAATAAACCCAATAACTGAAAAAATATACATTTTTTTGAAATAATAATTTAAGTTAATTAAATTAGAAATTATAATGTTTTTCTAATATCATATATATTGAAATATTATTCACAAAGAAAACTGCGCTGATTTTGAGTCAGATATTGACACAAAATTAAAACCCAGCATGAAGTTTACCAAGCAAAGACTCAAGTAAGAAACGAAAAAAAGAAGACACCAAAAAAGTAATCCTAGCTTTTTTCTGTGCTGTAATAATTTTTTGTTCAGAACGTAAAAAAAATTTCCAAAATATTTAAAGCACAGTCAGTGTTGATGCGGAAAAAACAGCGGTATCAGATGACCGTCAGTGAGATAGATCATCACATTTTCTTTAAAACTATGGTGAAAATATGCAGCTAACTTAATTCCTTGGAAACTAATTTCTATTGTGAAATGATATGCTCTGTCCATCAAGTGGAAATTTTATTTGTTTTGCACTGAAATAAATATGTAATCAGAAAAATATACCAAATATTTCAAAATTTAAAAGATATGTATTTTAACGAAATATAGATGTATTTGTTTCAAAAAAGCGTTTGCTTCGTACAAATAAACATTTTCTTGAATGAATTCATATTGCAGATTTTTTATTCAATCTACGATTTCTTCCATTAACATAGATCCAAATCCAATTCGAAAAAATATTTATTTGATTTATATAATTATTTATTCGCAATAGTCGGGTCAACTTATAGCATCTGATCAATATTTTTTCAATTTAATGAATAATTATTTTTGTGGGAAAAATATTTCTTTTACACAAAGAAACTAAATAACTTGATGTAAATATGGATAAATCACTTAATTTAATTGACTATTCAATTATTTCTTCGAGTCGAGGAATTTCGCGTTTTCCTATAAACAATATTGACTCAACTTAAGCAAACGATTTATTAGTTCAAAAAAAAGCCAAAGAAACCCATTTCTGTGGGTCAAGTAAATTTAATTTCAGTGAAAGTATAATAAAATTCATAAAAATTTGCCATATTTTAAAAATCAGCTGCATTTTTGATGAACTACAAAAATTATTGTTGGGTACATTCTGTTCTGTAAGTAAAGCCTTTTTAAGGAAAAGGGTAAAAAAATGAGCATTAGTTATACAAATTGTTCAAATAATTAACATTTTTTATCATTTTGAAAACGTGAGAATAGTACAAAATTCGTAGTTGACTCCGTAGAAAAAATTGAGCCTATTCATGGAAAAAAGGTAGAGATAAATATTTTGTTCATAAGAGTTGTGGCAATAAATCCAAATTTTTCTCAAATTACTAAAGATGACAAAGAGGAGTGATTGAAGAGACATTTACAGTTTTTTCTGCAAAAAAATGGTCAAGCTGTGTATTTGTTTTAAAAAATTATTTAAATTTTTCAAAAAGAGCAGCTAATTTCAATAAATCGTAATCGTACATTAATCTCTCATTATTAATTTGTTTATAACACCATAAGCAATTTTTTCTTACTTTAAAACATGATAAATTATAACTGTGCAATTATTATTCCGATTTAATATCTGTTTTATTAAATTTGATAATCTTTAAGACAGTCACACTTTAAAAGTCGAATAAAAAAAATGTATTGGTACTTAAACAAAAAAATGTTGCTTTCGCTGGAACCATTTATTAGCAGTTGCTTGCTTGGCAAAAATACATCAAAATCCGTGAAAAATTAATCTTTCGAGCAATGTTGGCAAAAAAAAGTGCTTTTTGGCACACTGCAACGCGTCGAGTTGACATATATGTGCGAAGAAATGGGCCGCGGAGCCGAAACCTTCCTAATTTCTTAATGGTAATTTATTTTGAATAATTATTTCCGAAGAAAGCATATTTATACCTTTTCAAACAACTTTCCCACTAAAAGGTTTTTATCACTGCAAATTCGTTTAAATCCCCATGAGCCTAAAAATATGAATGCATGATCTATGCAATGTCTTAGGTAACAATTATTAACTTTTATTTCATAAAGAATTTTTACTGTGAATTCAATTAAAAAAAGGCCAAAAATTAGCTAAATGGAGGCAAGTTGAAATCAAAAAGACCAAAAAATTTGGCGTTCTAAAAAAAAGAGTTTTTCGGATTTATTTTAGAAACGGCAAAACCTAAAACTTGCTCCCTCACTTGCACTATTCGAGTAAAATACAAGGAATTTCATAGACTTCAGCGGAATTTTTGTAATAATTTTAATAATTTTCCAAAGAATTTATAAATTTCACAATATATCAAAGAATTGTAAACACTCAACAGTTTTTCCAAGATTTTAGATTATTTCTAATGATTTGAAAAAACTATCAATTTATTTGCATAATATGGAAGTATTTCGAAGAATTTTAAAGAATATGACAGTTTTGGAGTATTTTAAAAAGACTTTCAACAGATTTAAAAAAAAAATTCTTGAAAAGATATTTTAAAATTTTCCTCGGAGTATTTGAAGAGATTTCAGAGTTAAAATAACCATCAACCCTAAGATACAAACAAAAATAAGGAAGAAACGTGAAACTAGACCGCCTCGAATTGTCCATTAAAATCTCCCAGTAATCTGGTCTTTTCTTGCGCGATTAGTTTGCAATTACTTTCCCGTTGGCGAACAATTTAATTCACTGTCAATTGAGAAAATATCACAAAGCGAAAGTCAAAAGTGCACATTATCAAATAGCAGAAATCTCTAATGAAAAAAGCGAAATAATTAAGGCAGCTTTCCAGATGAGTATCATAAGTACTATAAATTTTGAAGATAAGAGAATACTAAATTTATATACAATTCTGGTGATTTGGAATTATTTTGAGATGTTCGAGGAAATTTTAAATTGATTTAACGGTCTCAAAAGAATTCAGTCTACCGCAGCCCATGTATTGATGAATTAGGTGGAGGGGTGGGGGGTTGATATCCAAAGGAACTTTAGAGTGGTTGGAAATTCGAAAAATAAACTGTTCGCGATTCCCTTGACGCACTATTCCAAGATTCTTAAAAGCATTTTAAATACATGGATTTTTCTCAAAAAATCTATGATTTTTTAATTCATTTATTTTAGTTATATTAATTCTAATATTCGAAGCAAAAAAATTATATATATCATCATATCATCATATACCAAATATTTCAAAATTTAAAATATATGTATTTCAACAAAATATAGATGTATTTATTTCAAAAAAGCGTTATCTTCGTCCAAATAAACATTTTCTTGAATGAATTCATATTGAATATTTTGTATTTATTTATTTTATATTATTTTATTATATATATGTATATATTTATTTTATATTAGTATTCATTTAATTTGGTCATCCAATCTGTCGGCGTTGAACAAGGTACCTGCGACTAACATGTTTGCCGTCCCGGTTCTACTCTACTCGTTTGGGGTGGTTCAATGGACGAAGAACGAACTTAAGGCCCTTGATGTCACCGAGTCCCCGTGAGCGCGGTCTTTACACTAAAGTTTCTCATGTATATTATGTCAATATTACCAGTTGAATAAATGATCCATTAAATAGTGTGTATCTCAAACCAGTGGTCCACAATTTATTTCATTTTTTTTTTCACCTACAAACATATATTTTATTGAAAATTCGTATTTTCTGGTAGAATCTTTTTTGTAGAAAAACATCCACTTTATTGAAGATGTAAATATTTGGCTGAAAATGAACATTTTTGTTGAAATATCATATTTTCGGATTAAAACTTCGTATATTTGGTTTCAAAGTGCAACTACTTAGTTAAAAGGTGAACTATAGTTTCTGTTAAAAATGCCAATTTTTGGTTGAGGATTCATAATTTTAGTTGAAAATTCATCTCTTTGGTTTAAAATTTGGCTATTTTGTTTCAAATACGTTTTTTCTGGGTATAAGATTCAAATATTTTGGTAGAAAACTCAACTATTTTGTTAAAAATTAACTTTTTGCGAGGTCTAACTATTTGCTCAAAAAGTAACTTTTGCCTTGAAAATTTATCCTTTTGGCTTGAAAATTCAACTTTTTTATTCAAAAGGGTTCTTTATGGTTTAAAAATTTATTCCTTGCGGTAAAAAATTGCACATTTTTTGGTTCAATTTTGTTGAAAATGCAATATTTTTTCTTGAAATGTTAGGATTTAGAAGCTTTTCAAATTGAATCATACAAAATACTTGAAATTGTAACCTGAATTTCAGAATGAAGATTACTGAAATTACTGAAGAGTACTGAATTTAATCGAAAAAATTTTAAGGTATAATAATTAAAAGCCATGCGGAAAAACAAAACCCGTTCAGAATCTGATCATGGGCAAGATATGCCGAGTGACATATCTATTACTTAATTCAAATTTTATTCTAAATATATATTGTTGCTGACTTGCCGAAATATATTGCGTATTTGTTATTTACTTTAACTAATTCCCAATTCGTGTTAAATAAAGTTCTTAGGAATTCTCATCTTAGTTATTTTGATTCTTAAATTGTTATATACAATTAGGGAAGTGGAAAATGTATCTTTTTAGTTAATTTGAAGTTACTTTATCTTGTAACTAGTTACAGTTACGAGTAGCGTAACTGTAACTATAGTTACCTTTTTTCGCTAAGTAACGTAACTGTAACTAGTTACTCAAAAAAAGTAACTTACCCAAAACTGCATGAAATACATTTTTTCTTACAAGATAAATTAACTTTCTAAAGGAGTGACGAAAAATGCAGATGGAATTACCTCACAAAAGGACGAAATGCGATAAAAAGCACTTTTTTTGTTCCAAAAGTTCCGCAGACTATAATTTGGGTCCGATTTGTTGTAAGAGAACTCATATCCAAGATGTTGTAATATTATTTTTCTTATTTATTATATTTTCACTTAATTATAAGAAAAGATTCATTTTTAGGGTGTCTGGCGGATCAGAGAAAATCAGGAAAATCCCGAGAATTTTATTTAGCCGGGAAAAGCCGGGAAATTTGATTTAGGATCGGGAATTATTTTCGCATCTCACAAAATATACTCTTTTGACCTTTATCTTCTTTTTATTGTACAGTCTATAATCAACGAGAGGTTAATTGTGTTAATTATATAAGAGTTAAATTTTTTTCTCTAAAAGAGGTTGAAAACTATTAGAATTCTCTTGTAAAAAAGCAGGTAGAAGGCATTTTGTGAATTATTGAAGAATATATTGCAGAAGTATTGCAAAGTTCAATGTTTTCTTAAAATTTAAATAAAGTATAATTTAATAAACATTTTAGAAAAGTTGATAAGAAAAGTTTGAAAAGTTCTGTGGCTTTTCATTTTTAAGAAATTAATAATAAAAATCAAATTAATATATATTTTAAATAAGTTGTATAGAAACCTCATGATTACCTATTTTATGTATTACGTGGTCCTTATTTACTCTTGGTGTTTTTTTTCGATTCTTCTAGGTTTCACCTCCCCCCCCCTATTTTATTCCAATGACCAACAAAATTATCTCCACCAAATTTTAGCGAAATCGGTTAATATTAACTCGTGCCTCAATGCATTCAAAGTTTCTTATGCAATTAACATAGGGAAAAGTAGCGTCCAACTTTAAATACAGGTATTTTTGTATATTTCACCTGAATCCTTTAGCTCTGTGCAATTGTGATCTTTAGACTATGTTAAAAAAACAAATCTCAAGGAAATTTTTTGTTCTCAAAATATACAAAATGTCGGACCCCTAAATTTGAACCAAAATTACAATTTCCACAATTGATAACAAAATCTTGTCAAATTTATACAAAAGGCAAATTTGTTTATTAGAAAGCACGTGATGACAATAAAAACTCAAAATTTTGAAAAAATTTAAGATGGTCGCAAAATTATTTTTTTACCTATTTTTTTTTTGTTTCTCGTTAACGCCTTTTCAGGTTTCAATTAAAAGACTACATGATTGCAAAGAAACATTTTTCGGGATGTAATAAAGTCAAAATTTTGAAAAATGCAAAATGGTGCCTTATGAAATACTCTAAAACTTGTCTTTTTAAGCTTTTCGTCTCAAAATCTACAAATTTTGAGGAAAAATCAATTATATTGTTACAAAGCCTATGGTTGGAAGTAGGTCTCGAAAGTTTCACTAATGTAAAAATGGGTGCTTCATTACTATTTTCAAAAAGTTATGTAATGTTTATAAATTTAAACAAAATATGAAATACATTTTCGGAAAGAAAATGTGCTTCATAAAACTTAAAATTCTTAGTAAAGAGAAATCTTCCCATGTTTTAGGCAAAAACTTAGAGGACGAAAGTGACGAATGTTAGGATTACTATTAATAAAGCAATTAAAGAGATTCGGACATCTGTCTATAGGGCCAGGCCACCGAAGAGCTCAGATAGGCGCGTCTAAACGATATTTTATAACTTAGCAACTCTACGGATATTTACCTGTATTCTAAAATAAGTACTTTAAGCTTGGCAGAAGAAGGTTACCTGATCTACGACTGAACCTGGAAGTGCGTTTTCCAAAATTACAGTCAGTCAGTTCCGAACATGATCATTGTCAATACCATCTCGTCTCTCAACTTGGTTATAATGATATATGCAATAATTCTTTACCACTCATAAGAGAAGAATATATTTCAGTGTTAAGTCGAAGTTAAAACGGTTAAAATTGGAACAGCATCTTAAAAAAAATGTCTTTTTACAATGAAACATAACAAGTCAAATCGCTTCTTCTAAATCGCCATCAAATGGACAAGTTTTGAGAGTGTTATTCTTCAACCTTAATTATGTGGAAAAAACAGTGCGAGAAAGTGGAAAGTTAACAGTATAGGAAGTTCTTATTTTTTGGCAGAAGGCACGAATTCCAACTAAAGAAATTGATCACTGCGTATCAAAACTGCAATTCAACAAGGGAGAGCGAGGTGGAAAAGAAAAAGAGGGATGCATTCAGTGACACACTCTAAACGACCTCTTTCATATTGCACATGCCATTGCGTTGGCTATATGACTGGTATTGACCATGAACTGGAAAAGAGAGAAAATCGATATCAAGAACGAAAAAAAGTAGAAATAAGATATGTAAGTTTCAAAAAAAAATTATTTTCATTTATAAAATCATTAAAGTACCGTAACTATGAGTAGGTATTTTCCGTAGGTATTAATTCGAATTAATGAGTAAAATTTCGTGAAAATTACCCTTTTTGACAATTTCTTTGAAATAAATCTGAGTGCGAATCTGTCATTCTAGAAAACCGATGAGTAATGAGAGAGTTTGCGTGCAGAAAAAATCTATTACTTCACAATTTAGACAACAGAAATATTGCTTTCAATATAATTTACGGAAAATACCTAATTTTCGTCTTCGTTCTTATCAATTTACCAAGATCAAAGGGACGGATTTCTTATAGATTTCTAGTCGCTGAATCAAATACAATTTTTAAACTTAAGGCACATCATTTAGGAATGATTTACATATTATGTAATGAAGAATTTAATTTTTAACACATCTTGTGAAGCTGATGTCCGGATCCAGTATCAGCAGCAGCAGTGGCAGAAGTAGTAGTGAAAAATCAACAAATGCACTACTTACTGACGAATCTGTACCAGGACCTTCTCAAATGAAGAGGAGAGCAAGAGAAGATATTTTTACTGAGAAACTTGTAGCAGTATTCGACAAATGCAAAGTGAGCGATAGGGATGCAGTGCATATTTTTATCTCAACTGCTGAAGCGTTAAGACATAATTGCAATTATCTGGTAATAAGTAGATCCTCGATACACCGATGTCGTGAACGCATCCGTCAAGAATGTGCTTTAAAAGTTAAAAGTCAGTCCTCAAATACTAACTTTCAGGTATGTACTGTTCACTGGGCTGGAAAGCTACCTTCCGGGTTACCAGAGAATAAAAAGTTGACAGATTACCAATTATAGTAACCTATAAAGATCGTGAAAAAATTCTTGGTGTTCCAAAATTGCCTATAGGAACAGGTAAAGAACAAGCTGATGTCGTATATGAAACTTTGAAGGAATCGAATTTAGACGGGAAAGTTCAGGCTCTCTGCTGTAATTCGACTGCATCGAATACAGGACGGCTAAATGGTGCTTGCATCTTGTTGGAACACCAATTGCAGCGTGATCTTTTTTATTTTCTTTTGTAGGCATCATATTTATGAGATAGTCCTAAGAAGCGTCTTCGAAGTGAAGTTTGGATCGTCATAGCACAAACGGTACCACTGTTCAAACGGTTGTAGGAGTCATGGGATAGCTTGAACAAAGCTCTCTTCAGACCTGAAATACAAAATGAACTTTGCACTGAAATCTCTTGTGGAACATCATTGCAGAAAAGACTATAGAGAGCTACTTGAGTTCACAATCATCTTTCTGGAAGGTACTCCACCGCGCGGCATAAATTTTCGTCGCCCTGGAACTATGCATCAGGCAATATGTATAGCCAAAGCGATTTATTGTATCAAGCTGCTCCTTTTTCGTGACGAATTCCAACTAACAGTAATTGAGAAGGCAGCCTGCCAGGATGTTTGTATTTTCATCATACATTTCTACCTTGAGGCTTGGTTCTGCGCGTCTAACGCTTTACAAGCGCCTTATCGTGATCTTGAGTTTCTAAGAAATCTCTCTGAATATGTGAAAATAGATTGCGATATATCCCGCGTAGCTGTGAAAAAATTTGGTGGTCATCTCTGATACTTGACATCAGAAACGGTACACAGCAGAGAGGGGGTCAAATTAATGACCGATTATAACAAATTGTTTAAAAAAACGAAGAACAGAAGTAGTATTCACTACAAGTCGTAAGTGATTATCGTCGTCGCTTCTCGGATGAGAAGAAAACCACTTCGTTGAAAAGTTCGTGAAACTGTAATTATATGGGAATGTCATTTCTTAATGTAAGTTGAAAATTTATTCTTATTCTAATGTATAACGTATTCTTGATTTCTGATTATATATTTCATGTTTTGTTAAAATTTATAAATATTATGTAACTTTTTGAAAATAGTAATAAAGTACCCATTTTTACAATAGTGAAAATTTCGAGACCTACTTCCAACCATAAGCTTTGTAACAACATGATTGATTTTTCCTCAAAATTTGTAGATTTTATGACGAAAAGCTTAAAAAAGGTGAGTTTTAGCATATTTCATAAGGCGTCATTTTGAATTGTTCAAAATTGTGATTTCTTACATCCCGAAATATGTTTCTTTGCAATAATGTAGTCTTTCAATTGACACCTGAAAATACGTTATCGAGAAACAAAAAAATAATGAGTAAAAAAATCATTTGATGTCCATCTTGAGTTTTTTCAAAATTTTGAGTTTTCATTGTCATAACGTGTTTTCTAATAAATAAATCTGCTTTTTGTATAAATGAGACGAGATTTTGTTATCAATTGTGGAAATTGTAATTTTGTTTCAAATGTAGGGGTCCGCCATTTTGTAAATCTGAAGAAAAAAAATTTCGTTTAGATGTGTTTTTTAACAGAGTCTAAAGATCACAATTGGACAGAGCCAGAGGATTTCGGTGAAATATAAGAAAAAATACGTGCATTTGAAGTTGTACGCTACTTTTCCCTATGTTAATTGCATAAGAAACTTTAAGTGACTTGAGGTACGTGTTAATATTAACCGATTTCGCTAAAATTTGGTGCAGATCATTTTTTGTCCTTGAAACAAAATAGGGAGGTGAGACCAAGAAGAATCGAAAGTCGAAAAGTAAGGACCACACTAGTGTTCTGATTTGCAATTTCCGTGGAACCGGCGATCCTGTCTCGAAAATCTTTCAGTCACGTTGGAAATGTTGCCAGCTATGCGTATTTTAACACATCCCATCTGATTAACAAGATCCTCTGGTGTAGCCAGGAATAGTATGTAATTTTTTTTTACATCATATTATGAGAGCAAATATTGGTTCAGTCACGTTGGCAATTTTGTCATTTATGCGTATTTTAACATATCACAAAAAAAAGTATGAATCTAACGTTAATCTTTGGGTACCATTTCCCTGCAATAAAAATTAACCTTGTTAGTGTGATTGGTACAATTTACACAAGGCATTATTTCTCCCGAACTTAGGGTACGAAACGTCACCTGCTATCAATTGCTTTTACAGTTTTTCAGCAAAAACATTAGACATTTGTTTCGTACCTCATCTCCAAGCGAAATGAAACAATATCTTGAAATTAGGTGCAAGAAAATTGATTCCAGTGTCATCATGAGCATTATAATCTTGAATGGGAAGAGGATGAATTGCTCCCTTCCTATGTGGGAGAGCTAATTCTGAAAAAAAATAAGTTTATGATCCTCTGGTAGAAAAAACATTAGTAATACTTTTTATTAGTTTTTTTTTTAAATAACCGTTGCATATCATTCTGATTATCAACCTCAGATCAAATTTATCCACTTTTGCAGATCCAAAATTAATTTGTACATAACTTTATTTATATATGTCTAGTGGCAGTTGTTACACCTTTCATTGAATGTTAATTTCATATTCATAAAAGTAATTTACTTTCTGTTCAATAACTTCTTCCTCTATCTGGTTATGAAAATGCGTCGCTTGCGGGCCGTTGCGCATCTCGATTAAAAGGAGTGCTTTCTCTTGAATAATAAGTCATGATACTCTGCAGCTCACTTGATTAAACCACTCGAGATATCAGCATCCAAAAACACATCACTTTTTTCACCAAAACACCTCCCAAAACACGTCAGGTAGGAAGCATGCACTTCTGCGTAATCGCATATAAATGCGATTACGCAGAAATTTTACTTAATTTTAAATTAATATTTTTAATTAAGTTTCACATATTTATCTTCCCTCATTTCTCCTCACTTCCGCTCACTTGACCTACACTTATTTCCCTCACTCCCTGCTTCCCCTTTACTCATTTCCCCTCACTTTCAGTACTTCCCCTTCCTTCATTTCTTCTCCCTCCGCCTACTGTTTCTCCTATAATTTTCCCTCACTTCTCACGTTCTCCTTGAAATGAAGTACTGCGGATGGACGGATAAACGTTCGGATATACGGACGGACATCCGACCGAAACTATAAAGCTTTCTGGCCGGGGCTACGGAACTCTGAAAAGCTCTGATACTGTACCAAAAGAAAACTCTTCTACTTCGTTTACTTCCTCGCCCCTAATTTCCCTTACTCCCCTCATTACTCTATTTTATCCTCCCCTCACTTCCACTCACTTCCCCCACTTTCTCTATTTCGCCTTCACTCATTTTCCCTCACTTTCCCTACTTTCCCTCCACTCATTTCCTCTCACTTCCCGTACTTGCCCTTCCAAAATGTTGCCTACTTCTGCTGCTCTCATTTTCCCTCAGTCGCCCCACTACATCGGACCGAAACTATAAAAGGGTTTCTGCTCGGGGCTATCAAATACTAAAAACTGCTTGTCCTGTATAAAAAAAAACTTTCTACTTCTACAATTGATAATAATACAGAAATTGAAAATCAATATGACCAAACATCGCAAAATGTTATCAAAAGTAGTGCTGATGCAATAGAAAATTGACATTACAGTAACAAGGAATACAAAATAGTCTAATATTTTCCATAGGCTTGGCTAGTAGTCCCGACTTCTCAGGACGACTAGTCCATCCCCTTTTCCAACTCCCCCAATTTTTCGGGATGACTAGACACAGCCATAAAAATTGCACTTGTTACTTAAAATTGAATAAAGATTCGTGAATTCAAACTGATGGTTAAGATCTTTTATTCGAAACCACCATATTATGAGCCTATTACGCCCCAGAAAAGTGAGTATACAGATAGCCCTTTACCGAAAAGTATCAACTACTGACAGTTTCAAGTTCAATACGCCGCCGCACTGACAGTTTATCAGTTCCACAAATGGCCACTGAATAACGCACAATGTATTCCATCAGATTTCATAAACTTACTGCAGACATTTATATATAAAAATCTACCTCGCACCGAACCACTTTGAAAATTTCGCGTCATACGAAATTACCTATCACAACCTAAACAGCAGACTCCCATGTCAATCGTATGTTTTCGTCTAACACAATAGAATCCGTGAAACCTGACCTGCAATTACGTCGCAGTTAGAATTGTAAATTTTCGCAGAATCAAAATCATAGAAAGGATAAAGATGAGCTGGGCTTCGAGAAATTTGACAAATGGAGGAAACAAAACAGAAGAATGTTCTGACAGTAACCATCATCACTATCAAACAACATTCGCTTCATAGGACGTTCTCGCACCATTTCGGTAACGAACTATCCGCTATCCAACGCTTATTTTTCTCGGGTCTCTACAGGCTCATAACATGGTGGTTTCGAATAAAATATCTTACATTACTCGTAGGGTTGCACACGTCTTCACGCGGGGAAATCAATGTTCGCAGGACGACAGGAAAAGACGTGCACAACCCTGCTTGTGATGTAATATACTATTTTTGGCCTCAATTGGATACATAAATTCTACATTATATGTCTAGTTTAAACATATGGACCTGATGATGGGAAAGAAACATGGGTTATGTTCGCACGTATAGACACTACTAAAATTCAAATTGCAATACGTTTATTTATTTCCAACATTTCACAATGGTTTTGAGTAAAATTTTTTGGTTAACTATAAATGAAGACCATGGTTAAGTGTACCAACATTTCGGTATGAGTTGTCGGGGGTTCCGTACGAATAGCATCATGGAGCCGAAAAAATCTCCTTGACACTGATTGTGGAAATTTTACATTTTGAAGATGTGCAAAATTGAAGTTTTCTAAAATGCATTTATCTCTGCGAGCAATCTGAATTTCTGCACTATTCAGATAGTTTTGAAATCTTTTCTCTGCACTACTTAGATAGTTTTGAAATATTTTCTCTGCACTATTCAGATAGTTTTGAAATCTTTTCTCTGCACTAGAAGTTAGTAAAGTTGCTCTCATTTACAGATTTGAAGGGCACTGTCCACTGGGAGAAGAAAAGTTATTCTAATTTAAACAACTTCAAATAGGAAATACAAATTTTGAACAGCTGACAATGCTGAAAGACTGCATAATTGAGCGGTTGGGTTCAATCAAAGTGTACTTGCGTTGCTGAACATCAATTATGTTTTATTTGATTTGTACGAAACTTCACGAAGTTTGTTTTCAATTTTAAAAATGGGCCACCCTATCGTGCTTGCCCATGTACCTCGGCATTAACAATCTGTTTCGGCGCAAATTTGACAATAAACCGACGATCCCATTTGAGCATCGGTTCAGTCACGTTGGCAATATTTCCATCTATGCGTACTTTAACACATCCCATCCTATAACCAAGATCCACTCTGGGAGCAAATAATCGATACATTTTATCAAATACGGGTTCGAAGAATAGCCCAATGATGTACTTGCGGCCCTCATCTGTTCCCATATGGTAAGGTCCTGGTTCTAAAGGCACATGGGCACCAAGATACAATAAACTTTCGTGATGATGAACATTATAAACTTGAACGGGAAAAGGATGAATTGCGTCTTCCCTATGTCGTCCAGCTAAATCTGTAAAAATTTATACGTAGGGAAATTAATTCAATAAGTAATAGTTGTTAGTTTACAAACAAAATTAGATAATCAGAGGAACAAATTAAAACAGTCCACAAAGAGGTCGGCGAGCGCTCACAAACCTGTAAGCGGTACTTGTTTCTAGCAAGTATTTTTTACAGGGTCTCTTTCATAAGTAGTAGGACATGGAAAATCTGCAGCTGAGACTTTCAACATGATTGAGCAGACGTACGAAGAGGATGCGATGAGCAGATTAGCGGTTTTTGACAGTCGCTGCTCGAGCGTGCTGTCCATTTTAATAGAATGACAGAAGCTTACAAAAAGTGTTTACTTCTTGTGCAGTATTTACTCCGCAAATGCTCGAAGGCGATCGTAACTATAAACTAATTATTTGTGATTCCTGACATGATTTATGTTACTAGTCAATTAGTGTAATAGTAAACGACCCAACGTGGGTAAACCAGGTAGTCCAAATTCATACCTGTGAAAAATATTTTTAAATTTTTATCATGCTGCCCCTGAAAACTGTTAATGGACCCCAACATTAATACTTTGAAAAGTTGAGAAAAATCAGTTCGAAAAGAAGAAACGCCGCAAAGACCCTAAAGTTTTTTATTTAATTAAGATTGGCAAAAGTCTATATTTTGAAAATGTGCAAATAAAATGTGAAATTTTATAATGAAGCTCAAATAAAAAGTTTATTTATTCTTTGGAAATTCTTCGAAAAATATGAAGCACTAGTAACTGTTCAATTTTAACCTCCCAAAATTCTTTTATTCGCCCTGAAAAAATACACTCTGAATAATCAAATATCGAAAAACTAAGTTTCTCCGATATTTTTCTAAACATTTTAGGAGTTTTTTGCTACATTAATATTTTTAGGGGGCGGCATGACAAAAATTCCAAAATCAATTTTTTTTGTACATAATAGTGCGTTAAGTGTGCGGATTAATTTGATCAAATTTCGTGATATTTTTGGGAGTGCAGAGAGCTCTTTTCAAAAGTATTATTTTTATCGTGTGCAAAGTCAAATGGAATGGATTATGTGTTTAAATAATTATTATCTTTTCATTTTGAAGCAAGACGTGAACACACCGTGTTGGTAGAGGTGATGTAGCCTGTATTTACAAATTCCACAATATTTCACAATATTGTCTTATCACTGCCATGAAAAAAAATTGTTATTTAAATTTTTTTTGCTTAAAATTTTACGGTAATGCATGTTTATAGCTGAATCTTTTTGTTAATTTTATCAAACATTTTATTCACTGAACAAAATTTGTCAGTTTAATCTACAAAATACTTGGAGAGAGCCTTCAATTGGATAAAAATTTTGTTGATTTAGCGAGAATATTTTGTTTTGAAATATCTTAAATGCGACGGAGGTCACAGTGGAGCAAAAAATGTTTCTGTGGACAAATCAGTTGTTAGCCTCTACTTTAATTTTCAAAAGATTTGTGTGTTTAGATTTTTGATAATAAATTTTGATAATTATTTCAGTTCACAAAAAAATTGACATTTTATTTTATGTTTTCAGAAGAAACAATGTTTTTCAGATTTTCAAATTTATAAAACAAGATAGTATATCTATGCTGCTAATATCTAAATAATTTCAAGTGGGTAAAAATAATTTGAAATAAACTGTATTAAGTTATAAACAAATTAATGAAGAAAGTTTGTTTTTTGGGATTCGCACTGTTTAGCTCTTTGAAATCCAGTGTTTTGGTATCAAATGTGAGATAAATTAATGTGTCTTTATACTTAATTGACAATAGATATATGGCAATTATTCAAACAATTTTGATCAACAAATTCACATTTTGGATATTTTTCCTCATTTTTTTTACGGAATCAACTAAGAATATTTTTCCGATGACTTCTTGCTACGATACTATGCAAATTTTATTCCTTCAAAGAAATAGCATCTGTTTTCAATTAATCGTTTGAAAACATTAATTTCTCTCACATTTTATACGAAAACTCTGGATTTCGATAAGCTAGATAGCGCAAATCCCGAAAAACAACTTTTCTTAATGAATTTTTTATATAACTTAATACAAAATTTGGTAAAATTATTCTCACCCACCGACAATTATTTATAGGAAGTTTCAGAACAGAAATAATACCTTGTTTGAAAAATCTGTAAAACTTAAAAAAATGGTACTTCTGAAACGTTAGAAAAATAATGTCAATTTTGTTGTAAAATATAAATTAACCCAATTTTTCATGAAAAATCCAAGCACACAAATCTCTTTAAAAAAATCTTTTATTTAAAACCAAACGTTCAAATCGACTAAATAGTATAGGCTATACCTAAAGTTTTTTTGGTTTACTGTGGGACGCAAGCGTATTTGATACTAACGCGTGTTCCAAAACAATGTTCTAGTCTCATAGCAGAGCACATGTCACTGACACGTGCTCAAGTAGAGTTTCAAGAATTCAACGATGCTATCCAATTATTTTCAGGAAGACTCAAAATAAAATAATAAATGAAAAGTATTTTCTGTGTACCCATATTTTCTCTAAGAAATTAGTAGCTTTCTAATATTTAGCGGCTTAATTTTTTTTAGTTGAATTAGTAGAATGTCACGTGTCTGGATCATGCAAACCGTCGGTAAGTCAAATTGCGGCAAATCACATTTGTGGTTAGTCACATTGTGGCATGTCACAATGTGGCATGTCACATTGGTGGTCAGTCACATTGTGCCAAATCACATTATGGCAAGTCACATTCCGGCCAGTCACATCGCGTTTAGTCAGATTTGTGACAAGTCACATTATGGCAAGTCACATTGCGGTAACTCGCATTTAGAAAAATTTAACGTCCACAAAAAATGGGCAAAAATGCAGAAAGGCACATTTGCTGTGAGCAAGAGTATAAACTACGTTATTTTTATTACTAATAACAGGGGTATCTTCCTGCACTTTTGCCAATATTTTGTTGACTTCAAATGTTTTCGAATGAGAGATGCTGCAATGTGACTAGCCGCCAATGTGACTACGCGCCAACGTGACTAGCGACTAATGTGAGTAGCCGCCAATGTGACTAGCCACTAATGTGACTAACTGCCAATTGTGACTAGACGCCAATGTGACCAGCCAAAAATGTGACTAGCCGCCATGTAACAAGTCGCCAATGTAAGTAGCCACCAATGTGACTAGCCGCTAGTATGATTAGACGCCAATATGAATAGCCAAAAATGTGACTAGCAGCCAATCTGAGTAGCCGCCAATGTGACTAGTCACAAATGTGACTCGACCACCAATGTGACTAGCCATCAATGTCACTAGCCACTAATCTGATAGACGCGAATGTGACTAGCCAAAAATGTGACTAGCCACCAATGTGACTAACCGCCGATGTGACTAGTGGCCAATGTGACTATAAGCCAATGTGACTGGTCGCCAATCTGATTAGCCACCAATGTGACTAGCCGCCGATGTGACTAGACGCCAATGTGACTAGCCAAAAATGTGGCTAGTCACCAATCTGATTAGCCACCAATGTGACTAGCAGCTAATGTGACTAGACGCCAATGTGACTAGCCACCAATCTGAGTAGCCGCCAATATGACTAGCCACCAATGTGATTCGACCACCAATGTGAATAGCCATCAATGTAACTAGCCGACAATCTGACTGGACGCCAATGTAACTAGCCGAAAATGTGAATAGCCGCCAATGTGACTAGCTAAAATGTGACTAGAGGCCAATGTGACTATAAGCCAATGTGATTGGCCGTCAATGTGACTAGCCAACGATGTCACTTGCCGCAATTTTATTTTCCCGTGGTTGACATGACTCAACCTCGAATTTCACTAGTGATTTGTGATATTTCACGAATTTAGAGATTTAGAGAACACTGTGCTCTGGAAGATGAGGATTTTTTTTCTCAAAATGATTTTGAAAAGTAAATAAATAAGCTGACAGTAAAAAATACACCTTAGATTAAAGACGCTATTATATTTACCAGCAGAATTAGTGAAAAATACTAAGGTAGAATACAGAATTCCAATCAGGGTCCTCATTTTCTTGAAAAAAGCAACCTCATGAAGAACTTCGATACGAATCGAATTAATAAATATTTTTCAAAATATTCCATTATGTGCTAGTCGTTATCTCATTTGTCCTTCTGAAATGCTTATATTTCATAACCTCATTTCTCTTACACTGTAGAAGTAAATCTAATTTATACTTATGATACTAAAGTATAATAGATATGAATATTTTTTCAACTGATTTATGACTTAAATTTATCAACTTACTTTATTACGAGCTTGTATTTGACTTGCTATGTGGGTATTTATGTATTTAAGAGTCAAATCTTGCTTCTGAATGTTGACATACTTGCAAATATCTAATAGAAATGAAAAATCGTATAAATGCGTATATCCAATGACAATATTATATTCGATCAATTTTTTTTTTATTTTCTAATTGAATAATAATAATAATAATAATACACAAGATTCTACCAAATTTAAATTCCCACAGAATTTTTGTGCATTTTAAAATAGATAAAGACATATTCTAAACTTGAGTTTTAAATGAATGAACTCAGACATATACTACCGACGAATAGTTCCAGAACACTAACCGGGAGACCTGTTAATCTTCCCAGGTGCTTCACTGAAGCATGCTCGTGAAAATAAATTATTATTTCATGAATCTGTGCAGATTTTTCAATGTGGAATGACTCAAATGAAATGAAAAATCCTAAATCTCACTTTTTTTTAAATATCGAGTTCATTTATTCATTTTCTGGCAAAGAAAAGTAGCAAACAGTAAAAAAAAGTGAAGAAGAAGTACAAAATGGCTTAAAAATCGAAATATTATTTTTGTCTTTCTCACGTGGTAATTCAATTCCCACAAGACCAAATTAGTTCAACTACGGATCATTTAATGCTGAATCTATCTAGCTTGCTAACGGTTTTTTAAAAAGTATATTATTCATCTAGAGATGGAAGTAGGCGTTTTTCATCGTACTTGGTTAAATACGCCTGCTCCCTCCAGTGGTGCATACAATATATCTGGACGATCCTAAAACATTTCAAA
Organism: Andricus grossulariae; assembly: GCA_011634705.1. Classification (NCBI taxonomy): domain Eukaryota; kingdom Metazoa; phylum Arthropoda; class Insecta; order Hymenoptera; family Cynipidae; genus Andricus; species Andricus grossulariae. Next base: position 13,014,945 of record JAABKJ010007545.1, read on the forward strand.
GTCGAAGCTATTTTCCAGTAGGTCACATTTTTAGTGGTCCGATACTATTCGTCAGTCTGTCCGGAAATTATTCGACCTTGTGCCCTAACTTTGTATCTAAACTGTAAGAAAAATTCGTGGTAAATTTCCCATACATGTATTGGAAGTAATTCACTCATATAAAGATGGAATTTTTCCCATACCTCATTATGGGAAAATTTCCATGCATGGATCGGAGTTTTTCAATAACAGTTGGCATTTTTCCCATACCCCAGCATGGGAAAATTTTCATACATGGATCTGAGTTTTCCTATACTTGGTTGGCATTTTTTCCATACCCCAGTTTCGAAAAATTTTCATGCCTAGATCGGAGTTTTCCCACATCCGGTTGGCATTTTTCCCATACGTCAGTCCGCCAAATTCGTTGCATTGTCCCTAAACCCATTTGGTACTTTTCCCATGTCTGGGTATAGGAATAACTGAATTTTTACAACGGGTAAATGAAAAACAGAATTGAGATATACAGATAAAATATAATTTCAAGTAAAATACGATATAATGGAATATATAACTTCTATAACAATGTATTGGTTCACAGAAAATCAATTTTGAGAAATAAAATCAGCTTGCATTCCTATGCGGTACATCAATTTCTGGTCTTGAGGATTGACCCTATGGAGGTTTTTCTTATTCCTCTCTCTCTCTTGTGACCCCCCTTAGAGCTCATTTTTTGGAATACCCTGCGGAAATTAAAAAAAAAAATGATTACATTTGCAAATTATACAATATAAAATAATAAATTAGATGTTTTCTGACTCACTTCAGAGAAATAAACAAAGGTTTACTTTTTTCATCAATGATGACCTTACTAATCTGCAAAACTAATTAAACTCGAGCGAAATGCAACTCATCCGGACATCGATAGAGAGAGAGTAAGATTATGATTCTCTCACATATTTCTTCCAACGGGACGATGCAATGATTGCAACAAATTTTGACTGACTGTCTTGATGAGGAGAGCGTATGGACTCTCGCAGCATCGACCAATATTAATAAATTATCTCCAACAGCAACCAGGTCCTTTCATTTGTCTGAAGTAGTTCAGAAACCATCTAATTTATTATTTTATATTACATTTATATTACTCAGATAAATAATATTTTTCAACATTGAACAACATCTTTAAAAAAAAACCATACAAAATAAAATGCCTGAGTTGGAACGAACTCACCGTTGGATAAACTCTACAGTTCAACTGCTTTTTTCTCCATATTTGTATCCGAATGTATAAAATACCCGGAAGCAGCACAAAAACCCTTCGTGTCCCAGCGTGTCTATCTCTGTTCCCCACAACATGTACTTCCTCCATTGACGATATATCCTGTTAAAAAAATCACCATAGGTTCTTTTAGTTACCCCTAAAATCAATAGTTTACATAAATTGAGGTTGTTTTTATGATGCACTTACCAGAACAAGGCGGAGTATCTCCTTTTCATCATCAAGGAAGTAGAGAGGAAGGAGCTGGAATTGTGCTATTAGTTTTGGCGTTTCTTTCCTCAGATTTTTCGAAGCGTTCTCTGCGGCGGCGATGATTACTTTCATCCTCTTTCTGGATTCTCTTCTCTTATCTGAAACTTGGCTCTTTTTTCTGATTTCGAACTGCAGCCACAGCCGAAGAAAAATTTTTATTGGACTCTTCCTGTCAATAATATTCTTCCGTTGTGTCGAATATGTAGCTTCCATAAGCTCTGCTACCTCAGCGTCAGCAATCCTCCTTCCATCAACCATGTCGGAATCATTGTCAGCATTTCATTATCCAATGCAGCTTCAACCGTTTGTTCTCTTAACTTTCCTGTTTCTCGCCATTAGGAAGAGCTACCTCGTAAGTGACAGAACCGTACTTGTCATAAACTCTGTCTTCCACATGGATAGGTCCACTTCCTGCCTCATTTCCCGATTTTCTTTGGAACCAACTGTCCTTCTTTTTAACGTCGGATGGCTTTTTATAGTTGACGTGATCGGACAGTCTAAATATATATGCCTCATTCCCATCACCCAACGTGTCCCAATCAGTATCCACGATTTTCGAAGCTTCCGGATATTTCACTGCAAAGAGTTTTGCGAGATCACCCACCATCTTTCTCGTGTGATCTTTTAGGTTCCCAAACATACGCTTTCCAAGAACTATTCGTAGGTCTCTGCTTTCTATGAGCGATAATTTCTCTCCTCTATACAATTTTTCTGTCATTTCATTGGTCAGTTTGGTCCACGGAAACAATAGGGGAGCTGTTCTTTCAGTAAACGGTGATCACACAGATAATGCGCTTGTCCCAAAACCACATCTCCTTTTTGTACGTAATACACTTAATCACAATGTTGCTGCATTCCATTGTGTCACGGCACATACCTTTTTGTCGAAGTACTTTTTGTATATCATCACAGTACAAATTTGCCTGCAAGGTGTCCATTACATTTTGCAACCTACGGAAACCAGCGCCTTGTCTTAGCAAGCTTGGAAATATTTCGTGTTTTTTGTTAAGAGAAAACGTCACGTTCCTGAAGTTTCGGAGGACTCTCATGAATATTTTGAAGGAAGTATGTTTACTTTCAAACCGAAGAGTGGCAAATTCTGGTTGGGAAATAGAGAGCCCTAGAGAATGAGTATTCGTTAATGATCAGCTGAAGATATGAAACGGAAGACTTGTGTATGTATAAAGCAAATATTATCTTCACACAGTCTAATAAGTTTAAAAGACAAATCCATACTTTGTCTTCAGTGTATCTAATCTTATCTCCTATGAGAAGGGGGTAAAGTCTCAACAAATTGCAGATGTTTTATGCACCACAGGGTAGTCTTGTGCATTTATCAGCCAATTTTACCGGCTAATCCCGCATGTCACTCGCTAAATACTTGAAATTTTCAATGCTGTGGTTCAAATCAGAGTAAATAAACCACACCTGTTCAATGAAGCATTTAATAAAAAGTGCAACATCCACAGCAACTGCAGCTTTTAAAAGATCATGACCACAACACGAAGAAAGCCCAGGCATACATATATGATAATAATTGAGCCTATTGAATATAGAATTAAACTTTATACCCTGATAATTGTTACCTGGAACATAATGTGGAAGTGCCTCCTGATAATTTTTTAGTTACTTTTTTGTAACTTCCGCAAAAATACAAGTTTTCTACCGTTTCTTCATCTGAACTCTCACTGGAGGACCCATCGTTGTCAAATGACACGTTCGAATCAGAATATGTGATATTCTCTCCTGCATCAGCGTTCTCTGCATATATTTCTTCATCCTCGGCAATGTGCTGAACCTCCTTCTCTTCATTGTTAAGAACGGCATAATCTGGTTCATGTTCATAGCTATGGTGCTCATCCAATTCTGGCTCAACCGAGGTGACACCTTTTTCAATTAGGCAAAACTTCGGACCCTTTGACCCACTTATCAGGTGCAATTTCTATTCCTTTCGTTTCAATTCTTTTTACATCTTCCACGATTGTACCATAAATTTTTTGATGGTCAAAAAATTTGTCTCTATACAGTGCAACATGCTGAATGGAGTTGAAATGGGAGCGGATTTATTCTGGAAGATTAACCAAGCTAGTCAAAAATGATATTCCTATTTATTGAAACTATTTTGCCATGTGAAAAAAGGTAATTATTTTAGTCGAAGCGACGTATGTTCCATGTTCTTTTTTCTAAGATGAACCTTGTCATTCTAACTAGGTTTTGCAAAGTCTGCGCCTATCCTAACTAGTCCAAAAATATGTCACCAAGCGCCCTCAAACACGTAAATTTTATGTGTTACTAGAAAGAATTTTTTATAATAGCTTACCAAATTTTTTGCATCAGTCTTTTCAGAATTTGAGTCCTTTAATATATTTTTTAACAAATCATTTTTTTTTGTAATACCCCTTGGCATTGCCTCTAAACTGGGTTAAGTAGAAATTGTCTCACTTTTTTTATTTTGGTGAAAACTAAGTGTCTAGGCTTATTCGCGCCAATTTTTGGTCAAGGACCACGATGTTTCAGAACGGTAACATATATTTTTTAATTTTCTTTCGCATTTATTTTTAATTGGGTTCAGTCAAAATAATCAAACTCTTTTACTTTTTCAAGAAAATTTTTTTTCAACAAGACTGTTTCTTTTGGCAATTGTTTTTGTTTTTTGTCACTTAAAGCTCATTTACAAATAAAACTGTATTCTTTTAGTTCTTTTTTAATTTGTCTGGCCGTTATGAATTAATTGATCGTATGAAAATATTTATCAAAAAACTATTCTGTGTGCCGTGCTTACCGGACCGGAAAAAAATAAAGTCATAAACGAACTGTCTACCGTTACGGAAATAAAAGACTTCTGAAATCGTTATTTGTGCATTAACTTCTTTATTGTCAACATTTCACAATAATTGTTTCGTCCGTCACGAATATTTGACACATTTTGATATACATCCTTAAATGTAAAATAAGAGAGATTGTGAAATTCTTAGTTTTGAGAGCCGCTGCTAAGAATTTTCATTCAAGCATCGGTTCTCTAAGCTCGAGTTTCCCAGCTCTAGTGTCACGAGCCTCCTCCGCTTACGTGATCTCTACGTCTAACTGCGCTTCGGTGCCTGGGAACACGTGCGGTCGCGTGGCTGGCAACACCGGTAGGCCATGACTCACGTTGGCGTATGTGACTAGCGTCGCGTCACGCGCTTGGAAACTTTCCACGGGCTAGGCGTCCCTATCAGAACCTCAACCTATGCAGTGGTTCTCCTCTCGACAATTGTTTCAATTGTCGAGACCTTTTATACAATTATAATATAATATAGATATGTATATGTGAATGCATGCACATACATATATCTATTTTTCGAATTCTTTTATTAACAAATATTATCCACTGTATGGGTTGAATTTCTAAACCTTATTTTAAAGGCACATAATTGTAGAGAATTATGAAATTTTGAAATGTTAGATTCTTCAATATGGGCGCAGCTTTCAGTGTTAACTTATTGATAATAATAATAATAAATAATAACTATTAGGATATTCTTATCATGTCACAATTTATATAAATATATATGTATATAAATTATAGTTGATTGTAATACATTATATGTGTATTGTATATAATATTGTGATATTATTGTTATGATATTTTATAATAATAATAACGATTATAATTATATACAATGTCTATAATAGTATTATATGATTATTAATATAGAATGTATATAGTTGTATATAGTGTACATAAAGTAAGGGATACTATCCTGGGCAAACATTAAATTAGTTTTTCATTTGTTTTATAAATTGTTTGTGTAAAACAAATAAAATTAAACATACTTTTCCCACTATGTACAAACTATATATAAGTTTTCCACCTCGGGAATCAAATCTAGAAATAATTACGTTAACGATTCTTCTTTAATAATCAAAGCCATTGATGGAACATTGATTAAATAATTAATTAATTCATTTATTAAATAATCAATTCAATTTATCTTTAAATATTGTTGATATTTTAACCATTAAAATTCCATATTTGTATATTTTTCTGAAAAGTAACTTTGAAGAAAAAGTAAAGCGATAATATTTTTTGCAGGGACATTAAGTTGTAATTGCAGAAAAAGTTGCAGAAACTGCAAAATACTTATGAAACGTTTTTTTGGCTATAAGAATTGTAAAGTTGAAAACTTGCCTGCGTTCCACGACCGCAACCAATTTGCTAACTGCTTGAACGACAATTTTAGTTTGACCGAGTTCACCTAAGTGTTTGCAGATATTGGTCTTTCAATTCAAAACAATTTTATCATTCCATTTCATAAAAAAATATATTTATTATTTTTATTAATAATTTTTTCAACACTCTAAATTTTAATCAGTCAAAAGTGACTGATTTGTAGTCAATTTTGACTGATTTAAATAATGCGGATTCGGTGAGAGACCAATGAGTCAAAAGTGATTCTTTGTAACAGTCAGTTTGACAAAATGATGACAGCTGTCATTTTAAATGATCCAAAAATATTAATTTTAAACCAGGAAGATAAATTATCTAAAAAAAAAAATTAAACAAAATGAATTAACTTTCAACCAGATAGTTGAATTTTCAAATGAAAAAATTTAATTTTTAACCAAAAATGAAATAGTTACATTTTCGGTTAAATTAATTAATTTTCAACCTAAAAAAAGGAGTTTTCAACAAAATAGTTAACTTCCTCACTAAGAAGATGCATTTTCAACTAAAATAATAAAACTTTAACCAAAAAAAAAAGGTTTTAGCAAACTAGTTCAAGTGTCAACCAAGTAGTGGAATTTTCAAGTAAAAAACATAAATTTTTAATAAATTACATGAGTCTTCAACAAAATTGATGAAAATTCGACTGAAAAGATAAATCTTCAACCGAAAGTGGAATAGTAGAATTTTCAGCTCAAAAATTAATTTTTAACAAAAAAAATGAATTTGTAACGAAATAGTTAAATTGTCAACTTAAAAAGTGGATTTTTAGCTAAAATGACGAACCCTTATCCAAAAAATGAGTTTTGAACAAATATTAAATTTCACTGACTTATTAAATTTTCAATTAGGAAATTAATTTTTAATCATGGAAAATGATTTTCTACCAGAAAGAAATGAATAAAAAGACATCAATTTGAAACTGAAAATTCAATAGTTAAATTTTCGATTAAAAAAATTGACTTCCAACAAAAAAACGAATTTTTAGCATAATAATTGAACTTTTAATTAAAGAGATGAATTTTCAACTCAAATGATGGATCATCAACCAAAAGAATATTTTTTTCAAAAATTAGTTTAACCTTTAACCAAGCAGCATCATTTCCAAAAAAAAAAAGGATTTTTTCACCAAGATCAAGTTTTTACTAACAAGCATAAAATTTCAACAAAACACATGAATTTTTCAGCAATCAGTTGGATTTTCAACTAAAAAACATAAATTTTTAACAAAAATATTTAATTATCAATGATATTTTAATATTATCCATTATAATATTTTAATTTGCAAATAAAAAAATTAATTTTCAACAAAATAGTTAAATTTTCAAACAAAACGACGAATTTTCGAAAAAATAATTTAATCCTCAAACAAATATTTTTAACCAAAAAATATGAATTTTTGATCAAATGCATGCATTTTAATACAAATAGTTCAATCTTTAACCAAGAAGTTAAATTTTCCACCAAATTGTTGAAATTAAAAAAAAATGAATTTTCCAATAAAAATGTAATGATTTATATTTCAGAAGAAAAAGTAATTTTTGAACAAAAAATAGGAATTTTCAAATGAAAAACGTCACATTTCAACCAAAAATGTGATAGCTAATTTTTCAACTACCAAAATTAGTTTTCAACCAAAAGGAAACGAATTTTTAACGAAATCGTTAATTTTTTAACCAAAGAGATTTTTCTACTAAAATGATAAATCTTGAACTGGAATAGTTCAACTTAGTGTAATCAAAATTAATTTTTAAATAGAAAAGTAAAAAACTAATTTACAATAAAATAGTAAAATTTTTAACAAAACATATGATTTTTTAACTAACGTGATGATTCTTTAATAAAAAACATAAATTTTTAACAAAGTAGTTTAACTTTCAACCGAAAAGTTAAATTTGCAATAAAAAAAAAATTAAATCTCAACCAAAAATGTGAATAGTTGATATTTTAACCGAAGAATATTTTAATTTTGAATATAAAACATATGATATTTTAACAAATAAATGCGACTTTCTAACAGAGTACATGCATTTTTAAACAAATAGTTGACTTTTCAACTGAATAATATTTATTTTTAACGAAAAATGGAATAGTGGTTTTTTTATAAAAAAAAACAACAAATTTTAACAAAAAAATACACATTTTGAACAAAATACTTAAATTTTGATCTAAAATGATGAACGTTATTAAAAAAAAAATTAATTTTTAACAAAGCAGTTTAACTTTCAACCAAGCAGTTGAATGTTTAATAAAAAAATTTCAATTTTAAATAAAAAATTGTAGTAGTATATTTCATCCAATGAAGGCGAATTTTCAACGAGATACAATAAATTTCAACCAAATCGTTGAATTTTCAACTAAAAATATCAATTGTCAACCAAAAATGAAAAAGTTACATTTTCAACAAAAATAAATTGATTATCAGCAACCAAAAATATGAATTTTGAACAGAATAGTTAAATTTTCTACCAAAATGTTGAACCTTCAAATAAATAGATGGATACTCATATAAAAAGTTTAATGGTTTATATTAAAAAAAAAAAAGTTTAATTTTCAACAAAATATAGGAATTTTCAACCTAAAAACGTCAATTTTTTTCTAAAATGAAATAGTTAAATTTTCAACTACCAGAATTAATTTTCAACGAAAAATGTAATCAATAATAAATTTAATACGGTTAATTTTTCAACCAAAGAGATGAATTTTTAACTCATATTGATACATCTTGAAGTGGAATAGTTTGACTCAATGTAAAAAAAACTATTTTTCAAATGAAAAATGAAAAAACTAATTTTCAATAAAATAGACAAATTTTTAACAAAAAAGTTGAATTGTCAAGTAACATGACGATTCTTTATTAAAAAAAAAAATTAACAAAGTAGTTTAACTTTTAACCAAGTAGTAAAATTTGCATTAAAAAATATTAAATCTCAACCAAAAATGTAAATAGTTGATATTTTAACCGGCGAATATTTTAATTTTAAATATAAAATAGAAAAGGCGAATTCTTAAGAGTTCGTGAATTCTTAAACAAATAGTTGATTTTTCAATTAAGTAATATTTATTTTCAACGAAAAATGGAATAGCTAATTTTTTGTAAAAAAAAAAGAAAAATTTAAACAAAAAAAGACACATTTTGAACGAATAATTAAATTTTGATCTAAAATGATGAACCTTATTAAAAAAATAATAATTCTCGATAAAGCAGTCTAACTTTCAACCTAGTAGTTGAATGTTTACTATATGAATTGGGATTCTGAATAAAAAATTTAGTAGTTGACATTTCAAAAAATGAAAACGAATTTTCAACAAAATACATGAAATTTGAACCAAATCGTTGAATTTTCAACTGAAAAGATATATTTTAAACTAAAAATGGAACAGTTACATTTTCAGCAAATAGAAATTAATTATTAGCAACCGAAAATATGAATTTTAAAGAAAATAGTTAATTTTCAAACTAAAATGATAATCTTTGAAAAATTTCATCGATCCAGCCTGCAACATGCAATGTGCCAATTAGTAATTTATAGTTAATTTCAATAATTCATTAAAAAGTCGGAATAAAAAGTATAGTTTTAATTTAAAAATAATGTTATTATATTATTATCACAGACAAATTAGTCACTTAAATTGACTGAAAATCAGTCATTTCAAGTGACTGATTCATTTAGCAACATTGCATGATTCATCTCTCAAAACGACTGTTTTTCCGGCAGAAATGACTGATTTTTCAGCCACATTTTTGAATAATTTAATCAATTAAATTTGGACTGATATAAATTTCGAATGTACCCGCAGCAAATATAGAAAATTATTTTCAAAATTTGGCTAATCAACAAGAAAAGTTTAGTTATTTAAATCTTACACCATCCTTCATCTTTGAACTTTTACAATCATGCCCCCTCAATAAACTCGGAAGAAATTTAATTAAATCTGGAATCGAAATTAAAGTTTTTCTTCCTTTTAGATTCAATTGAATGATATCGATTGGTCTGAATAAAAGCATGTGTTCAGAGCAAACGTCGCATTCTGGGATGCTTCTCAATTAGATAGAATCTGCAGTACCCGAACCCTGTTTTCTCAGCAATTCATTGGTCTCAATTATTTTCTTAGGCATTATTATCTCTATGCGATGATATCAAAAAAGCAGCTAGGCTTTCACTTTACTTTACAGCTTTTTAATTAAGAGATTGGATTTTTTTTCAATAAAAAGGGGATTTGTACAATCTATTCTGATATCTTCAGCCAACGAAGGTAGATTTGCGTTTCTATGTAAATCCGAGACTATTGATTATTGACTAGTGCTGATAATAATGGTACTTTGTAAAATATGAAAAAATTCGAGAATTAGAAATTTGGATACGATCCATGAAAAGTAAATTTTGATTTCCAATCATCGTGGTTCATATTATTCCCATCAGTAAAGAAAATTGATTGTTATTACTCTATCTGGCTATACCACTACCAGGGATCACAGTCTGTTCCATTTTATACAAATCGCCTTTTTCAACGTTATATTTGAAAAATTCGCTAAAACTCTTGGAATCGAGACTTTTAACCCAATTTTACTCTTTTTTTTTCTTTTTTTTACAAGGGTTTGATTCGTTTTTTTCAAACCATAAAGAGAAATTCCAAAAAATTATAAAACAAGATGCAAATCTAAGACATTTCTTCAATAAAAATAATAAACGGGCTTCAATTTTTTAATTTTTCAACTGATAATTTTGCATTTTTAGCAGAATAGGTGAATTTTCAACCGTATCGTTGAATTTTCTACCAAAAAAATACGAACTTTTAACCAAAGAGCTGAATTTTCAACTGAAATGATGAATCATAAAAAAATGAATTTCTAACAAAGTAGTTTAAATTTTAACCAAATTGTTGAATTTTCAACCAAAAAAGGTAAATTCTCAACTTGAAATATAACAATTAATATTTTAAACAAAAAATATTTTTATTTTAATTTACCAACAGTTAAAATCAACCAAAAATACAAATTTCTTCACAAAAAAGTCTAATTTTTCAAGCAAAAATAAAATTTCTCAACAAAATGTTAATTTTCCACCCAATATTTGAAATTTTTACTAAATATTTTAATTTTCTTCCAAATTATTAAAGTTTTATGCCAAAAAGACGAATTTTATACGAAACAGGTTTATGTCAAAAGTAAAACGTTAATTTTCAACAAAAAAGTTATTGTTCAACAAAATTGTTGAATTTTCATAAAAAAAAGTTGAATTCTCAACCAAAACTATTAAAGTTAACATTTAGAATGAAAAATATTTTAATATAAATTCACACACGGGTAAAATCAACCGAAAGGACAAATTTCTTTACAAAAAAGTCTAATTTTTAAAGCAAAAATAAATTTTTCTAACAAAATGTTAATTTTCCACCCAATATTTGAATTTTTTACCATATATTTCAATTTTCAACCAAATTATTAAAGTTTCAAGACAAAAAGACGAATTTTCTACGAAACAGATTTATATTAAAACTAAAATGTCAATTTTCAACAAAAAAGTTATTGTTCAACCAAATTGTTGAATTTTCATTAAAAAAAAGTTGAATTCTCAACCAAAAATATTGAAGTTAACATTTAAAATAAAAAATATTTTAATATAAATTCACAAACGGTTTGAATCAACCAAAAGGACAAATTTCTTCAGAAAAAAGTCTAATTTTGAGAGCAAAAATAAACATTTTTAACAAAATGTTAATTTTCCACCCAATATTTGAATTTTTTACTAACTATTTTAATTTTCTACCAAATTATTAAAGTTTCAAGCCAAAAAGACGAATTTTGTACGAAACAGGTTTATATCAAAAGTTGAATGTTAATTTTCAACAAAAAAATTATTTTTTCAACCAAATTGTTGAATTTTCATAAAAAAAAAGTTGAATTCTCAACTAAAATATTAAAGTTAACATTAAGAATAAAAAATATTTTAACTCAAATTCACAAACAGTTGAAATCAACCAAAAGGACCAATTTTTTTCACAAAAATGTTTAATTTTTAACGAAAAAATAAACATTTTTAACAAAATGTTAATTTTCCAGCCAATATTTGAATTTTTTACCAAATATTTCAATTTTCTACCAAATTATTGAAGTTTCAAGACAAAAAGAAGAATTTTCTACGAAACAGATTTATATTAAAACTATAATGTCAATTTTCAACAAAAAAGTTATTTTTCAACCAAATTGTTGAATTTCCAACCAAAAAAAGGTGATTTCTCAACAAAAAGTATTAAAGTCAACATTTCAAATAAAAAATATTTTAATCTCAACTCATAAGCAGTTGAAATTAACCAAAAAGACCATTTTTTTACAAAAAACTCAAATTTTTAAACAAAAAATATAAATTTTCAACAAAAAGTCAATATTTTACCCAATACTTTAATTTTCACCAAATAGTTAAATTTTCTACCAAATTATTAAATTGTTAAGCCAAATACAAGAATTTTTTACAGAATAGGGTTCATATCAAAACTTAACTGTTAATTTTCAACCAAAAAGAATGACATTTAACAAAATTGTTGAATTTTCAAAAAAAAGATCAACTTTCAAACCAAATAATAAATTAAAGTCAACATTCTGAATCAAAAATATTTTAATTCCAATTCACAAACAGTTGAAATCAACCAAAAAGACCAATTTTTTCACAAAAAGCTCAAATTTTTAAACAAAAAACTCAAATTTTTAAACGCAAAAAATATACATATTTAACAAAAAGTCAATTTTTTACCCAATATTTGAATTTTTTACCAAATAGTTCAATTTTTTACCAATATATTAAAGTTTTAAGCCAAAAAGACAAATTTTCTACGAAGCGGGTTCATATACAAACTAAAACGTTCATTTTCAACAAAAAAGTTATTTTTCAACCAAATTGATGAATTTTCAAACAAAGAAAATTAAATTCTCAACAGAAAATATTAAAGTTAACATCTCGAATAAAAAATATTTTAATTTAAATTCACAGACAGTTGAAATCAACCAAAAAGACAATTTTTTTTACAAAAAAGTCTAATTTATAAACCAAAAATATAAATCTTTAGCAAAAAGTTAATTTTGTAAGCAACATTTAAACTTTTTACAAAATATTTGAATTTTTTACTACATTATTTTAGTTTCAAGCCAAAAAGGCGAATTTTCTTCGAGACAGGTTAGTATCAAAACTAAAATGTTATTTTCCAACAAAAAATTATTTTTTAACCAAATTGTTGAATTTTCAACCAAAAAAAGTAGAATTCTCAACAAAATATATTGATGAAAACATTTCGAATGAAAAATATTTTTATTTTAATTTACAAACAGTTGAAATCAATCAAAGAGACAAATTTATTTACAAAAAAGTATAATTTTTAAATAGAAAATATCAATTTTTAACAAACAGTTAATTTTTCACCCAATATTTGAATTTTCTACCAAATTGTTTAATTTTCTGCCAAATTATTAAGGTTTCAAGCCGAAGAGAACAATATTTTACAAAACAAGTTTATATCAAAACTAAATTGTTAATTTTCAACCGAAAAGAATGACATTCAACAAAATTGTTAAACTTCCAAAAAAATAAACAACTTTTAAACCAAATAATAAATTAAAGTTAACATTTTAAACAAAAAATATTTTAATTTCAATTCACAAACAGTTGAAATCAACCAAAAAGACCAGTTTTTTTACAAAAAACTTAAATTTTTAACAAAATGTTGATTTTTTAACCAATATTTGATTTTTTTACCAAATAGTTTATTTTTCTAAAATATTATAAAAGTTTCAAGCCAAAAAGAGGAATTTTTCACGAAACAGGTTCATATCAAAACTAAAATGTTAATTTTCAACAAAAAAGTTATTTTCCAACCAAATCGTTGAATTTTCAATCTAAAAAAGTTGAATTCTCAACAAAAAATATTAAAGTTAACATTTTGAATGAGAAACATTTTATTTTCAATTCACAAATAGATGAAATCAACGAAAAATACAATTTTTTTACAAAAAAGTCTATTTTTACCAAAAATATAAATTTTTGACTAAAAGTTAGTATTTTACCCAATATTTGAATTTTCATCAAATAGTTCAATATTCTACCAAATTACTAAAGATTCAAGACAAAGCAAAGAGAAGAATTTTTTGCAAAATAGGTTCATATGAAAACTAAATTGTTGATTTTCAACCGAAAAGAATTACATTTAACAAAATTGTTAATCTTATAAAAAAATAATTAACTTTCAAACCAAACAATCAATTTGTTAACCAAAAAAGATGATTTCTGAACAAAGAATTTAATAGTTGTTATTTGAATCAAAAAATATTTTAATTTGACATATATACAAAACCGTCGAGTTCAACAAAAAAAAAAAAGTTCCAAGAACGTAGTTCCAATTTTCACTAATTAAATGAATTTTCAATAAAAAATATGAGTTTAAAACAAAAAATGTAATGATTGATATAAAAACCAGGAAATATTAAAATTTTTAATTGAAACAGTTAAATTAATCCACAAAATACGAAATTTTAACTAAATATTTAAATTTTCAACTCGAAATGATGAATATCCACCTATGTATTTTATTTTTCACAAAGCAGTTTGATATTCTACTAAAATATTATAGTTTTCAACCTAGAAAGGCAAATTTTCAACAAAATAGTCGAATTTTCATCCAAAAAGGAAGACTTTTTGAACAAAATTGTTAAATTTTTCACAAAATAATTGAATTTTCAACTAAATAGTAAAATTTCTTCAAAAAATATGCTTTCTGAATAGAAAATTTAATAGTTTATATGTCAACCAAAAAAATTAATTTCAATTTAAAAACAGTTGAATTAATCCAATCAATACGATTTTCCAATTAAATAGTTACATTTTCAACCTGAAATTGTGAATTATCAATAAAAACAATTTTCAACCATATCGTTGAATTTTCAATCCAAAAAGACTTCATTATTTAAAATAAAAATATTTCGTGGTTAAAATATCAACTACTATATTTTATGTTGAGAATTAATACTTTTTAATTGAAAATTCAACTACTTGGTTTAAAGTTGAACCTCTTTGTTAAAAATTCCTTTTGTTGGTTAAAAATCTAATTATTTTGTTGTAAATTTAACTTTTAAATTGAAAATTCGTCTTTTTGGATTAAACATTTGTCCTTCGTGTTAAAAAATTCGACCACTTGGTTGAAAATTTCTCTCCCTAGGTTGAAAATCTAACTATTTTGTAAAAAATGCAACTATTTCCTTGCTAAATTTTTGGTTAAAAAGTCATCTTTTTTCGAAAATTCTATATTTTTGTTGAAAATCCATCTTCCTTGGTTGAAAATTGAACTGTCTTTTAAAAAATTCATCTTTTTAGTTTGATAATTTAACCATTGAGTTACATGTTGAACTATTTTGTTAAAAAGTAATCTTTTTTCAAAAATTCAACCCCTTTTTTGAGAAGTTGTATTTTCAGGTAGAAAATTCGTCCCTCTGGATAGAAACTTCATCTTGTTTGCTTTAAAATTCAGTAACTTGGTTAAAAATGCAATTTTTTGTTTGAATTTCAATCTTTTTTGTTTCAGAATTTGAGCTTTTGTTTGAAAATTCATTATACTGAGCATTGAAGAAGCTAATTTCAATTGCATATTGATTTAAGCGTGGGTAGCCATTAATCGAAATAGGGACATTATTGATGGAGTGATTAAGGTGCATTATTTAGGTTCAAACAAGCTTGGACTCAAAGTCAAACACTCATGTACTATAATCTTTGTAAAGTCCTCAGACATAATACGCAGGTAATGGCAATTATTGTGTAATCCACAACAGGCTAAGCTGGATATGTATAGACTAAGGTTTGTAAAGTAGAAGCTTGAAAATGAAAGAGGAAAGTTTCCATCTCTCGAGTCGGATTAAAACGGTATATGAAAAGGGAATATTCTAAAAGCTTTACAAGATGAATCGCAAATCCTTTCACATTAAACGATTTGTTTGCTTTTTTAGGGTTTCGTAGCCCCGGGCAGAAACTCACAAATCACGACTGGCAACTCACAACTCACAGTTCGCAATTAGCAAATCACAACTCACAACTTGAAATGAACAACACACAACTACCAACTCACAGCTCACAGTTCGCAACTATCAACTCACAACTCACAATCCGCAACTAGCAAATCAAAACTGAGAACTCACATCTCCCAACTCATAGTTTGCAAGTAGCAAATCAGAGCTCACAACTCACAGTTCGCAACTTGCAAATCACAACTCAGCACTCACAATTCACAGTTTGCAACTAGCACCTCACAACTCAGAACTTAAAACTCGTAGCTCACCGCTCACAGTTCGCAATTAGCACCTCAGTGGTCACAGTTCGCAACTAGCAACTCAAAACTCAGAACTCATATCTACCAACTCATAGTTTGCAAATAACAACTCACAGTTCGGAACATGAAACTCACAACTCAGAACTTAAAACTCACAGCTCACAGTTCGCAATTATCAACCTACATTTCAGGGCTCACAGTATAGAGTTCACAACTAGCAACTCACAACTCATAACTCACAACTCACAGTTCTCAACTAGCAACTCACCACTCATAACTCACAACTTACAGCTCAAAACTCACAACTTAAAACTCACAACTCACAGTTCGCAACAAGCAACTTACAATTCAGAGCTCACAACCCACAACTCAGAGCTCACAACACACAAGGGGAGGGAAAGTAGTGTAAATGAGTGGTTAGGAAGTAGGGGAAGCAGGGGAAATAGTGCCCGGGAAGTGAGGGACGTGAAATAAAATGAGGGTAGGGGAAGTGAGGAGAAATAGAGGGCCAGGAAGTAGAAGACGTGAGAGGAAATGAGGGTAAAGGAAGTAGAAGAAATGGTGGGAAATGAAGGAAGGATAAGTAGGAAAAGTGAGGGGAGCGAAACTAGGGGAAGTCAGGAGAAATGAGGGGGTAGAGGAAGTGAGGGTTTAGAAGAAGTGAGGTGGTAGAGGAAGAGAGGGGGAAATGAGGGTAAAGGAAGTAGAAGAAATAGTGGGAAATGTAGGAAGGATAAGTAGGAAAAGTGAGGGGAGCGAAACTAGGGGAAGTCAGGAGAAATGAGGGGGTAGAGGAAGTGAGGGTTTAGAAGAAGTGAGGGGGTAGAGGAAGAGAGGGGGTAGAGGAAGAAAGGGGGTACAGGAAGTGAGGGGGTAGAAGAAGTGAGGGGATAGAAGAAGTGATGTGGTAGAGGAAGTGAGGGGAAATGTCGGTGAGAAGTGAGGAGAGGGGGGAACTAGATGAGCAAAAAGTTAGGGAAGGGAGGAGAAGCGAAGGTTAAAGTATGTGAGAGAAAAGTAAGGGCAGAGGGAAGTAGTAAGGGAATGAAGGGGGAGTAGGGGAGGGAAAGTATTGGAGGGTTGTATCAGACCAGAATTATTTGAAAATTAAATTTCCTGTACATAAAACTGAAAGAAAAATGTTTTAATCAAATATAAGTCGCTGACAAAATTTTGTATCATAAATTGTATGCTTTCTACACAGTATGATTTTTAAAATAATTTTACATTCACAAAAATATTTTCTGATGATAACAGAAAACTCAGTACATGCAAATTTCAAAATTAGATAATAAACAATTTTTTAAACATTTTTCATTAATTAAATTTTTATACAACGAATTACAAAAAAAAGTATTTTTTATCGAATGTACGTTGGTATACAACATTTTTTACAGAAAAATTTTCAACTATGATGTTTTTAAAAATTTGTCTTTTTACTACAGTGTAAATTTTTTCATTATATGTTTGTCGATAAAAAACATTTTTTTTCAATACAAAAATAAAATAAAAATATTTTAAAAATTTCCTTTCCTAGATATTTATACATTTCATATGCTTCTTTCATCTCTGAAATTTGAATTACTTTGTTGAAAATTCATTATATTAGTTGAAGATTCAACTATATTATTGAAAATCGATATTTTTAAATTGAAAATTGAATTAAATAATTTTTATTTGAGGATTCATCTTTTTTGTTCGAAAATTTATCTGCTTGGATAAAAGTTGAACTAATTTGTTGAATATTTCTTTCATTGCATAATGTTTAAAGTATTTTTTTATTTTTTTTTTAACTGAAAATTTAACTATTCCATTTTTTACTGAAAATTGATCGTTTTTACTTTGGAATCAATACTTTCGGGTTAAGAATTAAACTTTTTTGTAGAAAATTTTTGTTTTTTACTTCAAAATTCCACTGTTCTGATTAAAATTAATTTTTTAAATTCAAAAGTTTGATCATTTTGGTAAAAAATTTAACGGTTTTGTAGAGAATTCGCCGTTTGAACATGAAAATTCGATAATTTGGCTGACGTCTTTTTTATTTCTTGTCTGAAAAGTCGTTTTTGGTTGAAAATTTATCCATTTTGTTGCAAATTCTTCTTTTTTGTTTCAAAATGTATCTCCTTTGGTAAAAATTTTATTTTTTTGTTGAAAATGCAAGTGTTTGGTTCAAAATGTGTCTGTTTTTGTTGAGGATTCAACTATTTTGTTACAAGTTTGCATTTTTTGTTTGAATTGAACTGTTTTTTATTTAAAATTAAAATGTTCTTCGGTTAAAATATCAACCATAACATTTTTTGTTTTAATGCACTCATTTTCTTGAATTAGAGTGTTTCTTTATTAAAAATGAAAATTTTTTTTGGTTGAAAATTGCACCATTTTCTTGAAGAATTTACTTTTCGGTTTCAAAATTCGTTTCTTTTTTCAGAAATTTGATCTTCTTTGGTTGAAAATACAACTGTTCGGTTAAAAATGAATCATTTTTGGTTCAGGACTCAATAATTAATTTGTTTTTTATGTTGAAAATTATTTTTTAGCTGCAAATTTAACTATTCCGTTTTTGGTTTAAAATTTATCGTTTTTGGTTGAAAATTAATTTTTGTTGTTGTTGAAAACATTCTTTAAAAGAATTCTTCATTTCCTTTGGTAGAAATTCTATCCTTTTAATTGAAAATGCAATATTTTTTAGTTGGAAAATCAACTATTACATTTTTTGTTTTTAATTTATTTTATTTATGTAAGTATAATGTTTTCCATTCGAAATAGAAAAAAATTCGTTGAAATATCAACTATTAGGTACATTTTTTGTAGGCAATTCATTTTTTTGAATTGAAAATTCAACTGCTTGGTTAAAAATTAAATTCCTTTGTTAAAAATTTATTTTCTATTTGTTTCAAAGACTTACCATTTTAGCTGAAAATTCATCTCTTTGGTTGAAAATTTATTTTTTAAACTGAAAATTCAACTATTCAATTCTTGCTTGAAAATGTATCCTTTTCATTTAAAAATTCAACTATTTGGTTAAAATATTATCTTTTTAAGTTCACAATTCAGATATTTTTTTAAAAATACAAAAGGCTTTTTTGATTGTAAAATGTAAGTATTTGGTTAAGAAGTCATTTTTTATTGTCCAAAATTTTATTGTTTTGTTGAAAATTCTTCTTTTTTGCTTGAAAAATATTTGGTAGTAAATGCAACTGTTTAGTTGATAATAATTTTTGGGTTGTTTGAAATTTAATTTTTTTTATTAAACTATTGTTTTGGAAATTTGATCATCATGCTGAAAATTTACTTAATCTTTTTTGGTCGAAAATTTAACTTTTTCTTCAACTTTTCTCTTTTTGTATTGTTTTGTTCTTATTCGACTATTTAGTTGAAATTTATCTCTGTAGGTTTCAATTTCACTATTTAGTTAAAAATTCATCGATTTTGTTAAAATTTCGTCGCCTTTGGATGTTTAAAATTCAACTATTTGGTTAAAAAATGAAGTCTTCTGTTGATGATTTAATTATTATATGAAAAATTTAACCATTTTGGTAAGAATTGATTTTTACTGTTCGAAACTTCAACTATTTTTTCAAAAATTCGTCATTTTTAATAGATAATTCGTTTCTCATTGAAATTCATTTTTTTTTTATTACAAAAATTTTTGGTTGAAAATTTATCTCCTTTGGTTAAATATTTAACTGCCTCCTAAAAAAATTCGAATTTTTTGTCTTGAGGATTCCAATATTTGCTTAGAAATGCTTGAATTAAAGTTTAATTTTTTCTAGTTATTTGCTGTTAATTTTTTTGTCTACTAGTCTTATATCAATATTTTTTAAATAATAATTTTATAAGTTGTGAAAAAATTGCTCTCTAGCTCTTCGTTGTTGTTTTTCTTTTTTATTTGAAAAATTTAACACTTGCCTGAAAATGCAACTATTTTCTTAAAAATTAATTAATTTTTTTTACTGAAAAGAATTTATTCCCCTATTTTTGTGAAAATCACCCTATTTCCCCTGTTTTTACAGCATTTTGGGTTATTGCTATTATTTTTGGTACTGAATATATATACCATATGTTGTAAAGAGACTTAAATTGATTAGGAGAGTAAAGATAATCAATACATCTCTGAGTAAATACGTTTCTTGATTGTGTTAGTGGTATTGAAGTTGGATTAGAGGGAAAAGTTTCAAGAGGGTCGACCAACAACTCGTGTAATACGCTATGTTTTTTCTAAGCCTAGACATAATACACTGAAAGAGGGAAGTTAAGTTCATTACAAGATGAGCGTAACCTTCACTAACCCTCTTGTCAGTGATCAGCACCAACTGCGTCTTGTGTATCTTTAATCAATAATGTTATTTTGTTAAACAGGATATTAATTAATTTTTCAAGATAAACATTAAATAGTGTCGACTGGTCTATTACTTTTGCAGAAACGAAAAAAAAATCTGCCTCAGCCCGGATTTGAACCCGGAACGCCACTATACATGAGTGGAGCGTTGATTCGGTGCGTAACTGCTAACGCTCCACTTATGCATCGTGGCGTTCTTTTGGTTCAAATCTGGGCTAAGGCAGATTTTTCCTCGATTTCCCAAGAATTATGAACCAGTAATCGACTTTTTGATCGAATTTTCAAGCCAAAAAGACAAACTTTGAAGACAGTGGAATTTTCGACAGAAAAGTTTATTTTTAGCCAAAAGGGCTAATTTTCAACATAAAGAGATAACTTTTTAACGACAAAATATGAAATTTTAATCCAGAAGGACGAATTTTCAACAAAATAAGTGAACTTTAACCAAATAGTTTAATTTTTTACTAAATAACTGCATTTTTAACCTGAAAAATGAATTTTTAATCAAGAGGTATAATTTTTCAACAAGGGATGAATTTTTAACTAAATAAATTAACTTTAAACCATATTGTTGAATGTTTAACTAAAAAAGATAAGTTTACAACCACAAGCAGAATAGTAGAATTTTTACTTAAAAATTCTAATTTACAAAAAAAAAATCAAATTGATGAATATCCAATAAAAAAGGTTAATTATCTATGCAAATGGGCGCATTTTTAACAAAATACATGAATTTTCTACCAAATAGTTCAATTTTTAACTATATAGTTGAAATTTTTACTAAATTGTTTAATTTGCTGCCAAAATAGTTGAATTTTTATCGAAAAATAATAATTAAAAAAACCAGATGTAATGTAAGCCCAAATAGTTAAATTTTCAATAAAAGTTGAATACTCAACCAAAACTAAATAGTTTTTTTTTGTTTTTTATTTTTGAAAATTATTATTATTATTAATTTTTAAATAAATTACTGAAGAATTTATTATAAATTTTGATAACATTATTAATATCGTTTTTTATTTTTTATTTATTATTTTTTCTTAGTTAAAAAAATTAATTATCAACAACAAAAAAAAACGAATTTTTAGCAAAATAGTTGAATTTTTAACTGAAGAGGTGAATTTTCATATAAACTGATGAACCTTTATGAAAAAATGAATTTTCAAGAAAAGATTTAAACATTCCATTGATTAAAAATGTAAGGTTCCAATTAAAACAAAAACTTACTTTCTATAAAACAGTTGACATTTTTAACAAATTATTGAATTTTTTAGTCGAAAAGACAAATTTTCTATAAAACATTTGAATTTTCAACAAAAAATTTCATTTTCTATCAAACAGTTGAATTTTCAACCAACTAGTTAAATTTTTATTAACAAAAATAAGGTTTGAAACAAAAAAGTGAATTTTCAACAAAATAGTTACATTTTCAACCAAATAGATGAATTTTCAACGAAAATGATAAATAAATAAAAAAATGAATTTTCGAGAAAGCATTTCAACATTCCATTGATTAAAAATGTAAATTTTCAATTAAAACAAAAACTTATTTTCTACAAAACAGTTGAAGTTTTTAACAAATTATTGAATTTTTAAGTGAAAAAGACGAATTTTCTATAAAAGATTTGAATTTTTGAAAAAAATTTCATTTTTAATCAATCAGTTAAATTTTTAGCCTAATAGTTAAATTTTCATTAACAAAAATTAGGTTTGAAACAAAAAATTGAATTTTTGACAAAATAGTCACATTTTAACCAAAGAGATGAATTTTCAACGAAAATGATAAATAAAAAAAAAATTCATTTTCAAGAAAAGCGTTCAACATTCAAACGAAAATTTTAATTTTCAACCAGAAAGTTAGTTTTTTAACATAGGATATTAATTTTATACTAAACAAGTAAATTATTAACAAAGTACATAAACTTTCAACAAGGTACTTGAATTTTCAAAATAAAAAGATGAAATTTGAATCAGTCAGTTTAATTTTCAACTTGGAAAATTAATTTTTGACCAGAACTAAAACGAATTTTTAACAAAAAAAGAAACTTTGATCAAAGTAGTTCAACTTTCAACCTAATTTTCGAATTTCCTAATAACAAATTGAATTTTCAGCCAATAAATATGAATTTTCAATTGAAAATTTAATGTTTCAAATAAATATTTGAATATTTTACCAATATTATAGAATTTTTAACCCCAAAAGACGTATTTTCAACAAAAAAATTAAGTTTTGACCAGAAAATATTAAATTTCCACGTGAAATTGAGGTCTAACCAAATAGTTAAATATTCAAATGAAAACTATCAATTGTTGACAAAAAATAAAATAATTAAATGTTCGGTTCAAAAAATTAATGTTAAATCAAAAAAATTTAATTTTTAACAAAAAAGTTAAATTTTAAACCAAAAAGAAGAATTTCAGTATTAATTTTCAAAAAATTAGTTTAACTTTTGAACAAGCAGTTACCTTTTAAATCAAGAAGGCTAATTTTCAACCAAATTGTTAAATTTCCAACTAAAAGCGATCAATTTTCAACTAATAATGGGTTAGTTCGATTTATAGTTTAAAAAGTTATTTTTCAACATAAAAAAACGAATTAAAAAGTATAGTTGAATCTTGAACCAATACAATTAATTTTTACCAAATTAGTTGAACTTTTAATGAGAAAAGGTAACATCAATTAAAAATGTAATAGTTGAATTTTTGACAAAAAAATCATCAACTTTCAAACAAGTAGTTGAATTTTCAACCAAAACAAATAAATTCTAGATAAAACATTTAATAATTGAATTTCCTACTAAAAACGATCAACTTTCCATAAAAAATAGCACAGGTAAATTTTTAGTTAAAAAAGTTAATTTTCAACAAAAAAATTGGCTTTTCATAAACATAATTAAATCTTCAACCAAATAGTAGAACTTTTAACCGAAAGAGATAAATTTTGAAACAAAAGTGTAATATTAGACTTTTGAAATCAAAATAATTCATTTTCAACGTAAAATAGGATTTTTTATTGGTTTCTATCAAATTAGTTCGCATTGAAGCAAAAGGATAAGAAAAAAAGGAAATTTCTGGAATTTGACTGAATTTCGAACTGTGTGTCAGGACCTTAATATAGAGAACATGAAACCCTTTTAATTTGAGAGCTTGAATGAAATCTTACTGAAAGAGCGTATTCAAAATCGAATCCTTTGGAAAAATAAATGGAGAGATTTCAATTTCCCTGGCTAAAATGCAAATCCTGTAACCCTCTAAAGTTTAGTAAAGGGCGTTTTAATTCAAAGGAACTTTTAATTAAATAAGTGCCCTGCACAAAATATTTCTCATTTCAAAGGAATTTTCCGATTTTGAATTCAATAGACGAAAATTATTTCAGATCATCATCAAACTTTTTTTTATATTAATTACAATACATGTGAGAATAATGATTTTCGATATGAAGAAGTATGCTCTTACTTTTTTATTATATTTTTTTATCATATAGTTTTTTTATATAATGACAATGATTCTATATAAACCATACTTGATATTTTGCAAGTCAAAATAACTGTTAGATCTGCTCCTCGTGGCTGACAATATGAAAATTTTAATTTTTTTTTTATAATTATAATTGTTTTAAATATTTTTGCCCTCTCAGTTTCTATCTGAAATTTATTTTTGTTTATTAAACGGAAGGTCAATTGAAAGGTTATTATATACAATAATTTTGATGAAAAAATCAAATTTTCATGTTTATTTAATCAAATTACATGTTCAGAAATAATTTTTATGTTGCAAAACAATAAAGTGGAATGAAATATTACTTTAAATTTATTCAAAATTATTCAAAATTTAGAAATAATGGAAATATCGTTGTTATGTAATAAAATTATTCATAATTTTTCACCTGGAACCTGAATTTTGTAAAATAATTTTAATTCCGAGTTGGAAGAAGGGAATTAATTAAAATCCTTTTTTATATCCGAATTAAAATTTGTTTCAAAAATTCCCTATTCAAAACAGAGATCTTTTGTATCTTTGAAAATGCTTAGAAATCTCTAGAATTTTTTAAAACCCTTTTTAAATAAATAAATTTTTTTTAACTTTTCGAATTGACCAGGAAAAACTAAAAATTGACCTGGCGAAAATCGGGAAATAACCGGGAATTCATTTTGCATTTAGATAATTGAAATAAATATATGTAACCCCTTTGTTCAATTTCCAACAAAAACGATTAATTTTTACTCAAACTTTTGAATTTTCAACAAATCTCATCAATTTTCTACCAAATTCTTGAATTTTCTAGTAAAAAAGACAATTTTCTATAAAACATTTCAATTTTCAACACAAAGGATGACTTTCAACCAAACAGTTAAATTTTTAACTAAATAGTTGAATTTTTATTCAAAAAATTAATTTGAAATAAGAAAGTGGCTTTTCAACAAAGTAGTTCAAATTTCAACGAGAGATGAATTTTCTAACAAAAGGACGAATCTTTAACAGAAACGATACATTTTCCAACAAATAGTTGATTTTTCAACCAATTTGATCAATTTTTAACCAAATGGTTCAATTTTCAAATAAAAAAGACGACTTTTCTGTCGAAAATTTAAATTTGAAAAAAAAATAGTTAATTTTCAATCAAAAAGTTGAATTTTCAATTAAAAAGTTGAATTTTCAGTTAAAAAGTTAATTGGAAACCAAAAAGAAAATGTTGAAGACAGTTGTTTGATTATCAACCAATTATTAAATTATCATCCAAAAAGAATAAATTTTCAAACGAAAGGATTGATTTTCCCCTAAAAAGAAAGAATTTCCAACAAATTTAATCAATTCGAAACCAAATTGTTAAATTTTCAAATAAAAAAGACGAATTTTCTACCAAAAATTTAAATTTTCAAAGAAAAAAAAAAGTTAATTTTCAATCAAATATTTAAATGTTAAGTTAAAAAGTTAATTTGAAACCAAAAAGCAAATGTTCAAGACAGTTGTTTAATTATCAACCAATTATCAAATTATCATCCAAAAAGAAGAATTTTCAAACGAAAGGATTGATTTTCTCATAAAAAGAAAGAATTTCCAACAAATTTAATCAATTCGAAACCAAATTGTTGAATTTTCAAATAGAAAAGAAAATTCAATTATTTGGTTAAAAACTTATATATTTTGTTTAAAATTCTTTTCTGGTAGAAAATTAATCTTCTTGGTTTTTAATTCAAATATTTGGCTACAAATGTATTTATTTTGTTGAGAATTCATCTTTTTGGGTAGAAAATTAATCTTCTTGGTCGAAAATTCGTTTTTTTTTTATTTAAAAAAAAAATAATTAATTTAGACTAACATCACATCCAGTGATCAATATATTTTGTTGAAAATTCATGTAATTTATGAAAAAAATTCGTTCTTTTTGGTAGAAAATTAACCTTCTTGGTTGAAAATTCAACTAATTGGTTAAAAATGTATATATATTTTGTTTACAATTCTTTTCTGGTAGAAAATTAATCTTCATGGGTTTTAATTCAAATATTTGGCTACAAATGTATTCATTTTTTTGAGAATTCATCTTTTTGGGTAGAAAATTAATCTTCTTGGTTGAAAATTCGTGAAATTGAAAATTTGAGAACAAATTCGTTCTTTTTGGTATAAAATTAACCTTCTTTGTAGAAAATTCAATTATTTGGTTAAAAACTTATATATTTTGTTTAAAATTCTTTTCTGGTAGAAAATTAATCTTCTTGGTTGTTAATTCAAATATTTTGTTACAAATCTTTTTATTTTGTTGAGAATTCGACTTTTTGGGTAGAATATTAATCTTCTTCGTTGGAAATTCATATTTTTAGTTGAAAAATTAACTATTTGGTTCAACATTCAACTATTTTGTTGAAAGCTCATGTTTTTGGCTTAAAAATTCAACATTTTTGATGCAATTTTTTGCTTTTATTGACTGAAAAATATTTTTTGGCCGAAAATTCGTCTTTTTGGTTTGAAAATAGTGCCTTTGTGTCATTTTTTTCGAAATAGTAGGAAAATAGTGTCAATAGTGTGGTGAGTCCAAGGTCTGGAATTAGAGTAATGAAAAATATTAACCGACTTTTAATAATAATATTAATTAATAAAGAAAAATTCTTACTGTTGACGGCGACCCACTCGTTCAAGTCTTCTCCCTCAGGAAGCATAACTGCAAGTCGCAGATTTCCGGAACCAAGAGTGGCGGCCGCATGTTTCATCAGGTCATACTGATGAGTCCCCTCGGGAATGTTTTTCTTCGGTTTAAAGGTTTTTGAGGAGCGGCTTCCACTTTAAAAAGAATTATTTATAATTAAGAGGCCACCAGATGCTTCTGATATGGATTTCATTTTTTGATTCAATTTTACAGTCTGATGCTAGATATTTAAGATTAATTCTTGCTGGCCGTTTGATCTATCAAATGCTAAACCAAATTTTTTTTCTAATTGAATTTTTCATTTTATATGGGGTAGCCGCAAATTTCCAAAATTCCCTGACTTAATTTTAATTTTCCCTGACGATTAATATTTCAAGACAAACATACTAATCTTGTCACATTTTTAATATAGAATATTTTATAAATGGAATAAAATTTATTTAAATTTAAATTTAGGAATTTTTATTGGTCAGGGCTGACACAATTTAATTTACTGAACAAAGTTTAAGAAATTACCTATTTAAACCGAAAAAGTGACTCACAGTTATTAAATTCCAACTAATGCTCTTTTGAATTAATTACAATTGAAAAGAATTTCATTAAATTTATACGCATTCCTGGCGAATTTTAACAAATTCAGGATAAATTCATAAGACTTGAAAACTATTCAAGTTCAATTCAATAGAATTCTAATTAATTGGAAAATTTAGAGGAATTTAAGGGAAATTCATAAAAGTTTGAGGTGAATTTTTAAAAAATTCAAGTGAATTGAAAACAATGAAAAACTATCAAAACATTCATTGAATTCAGTAAGTTTGAAACGAATTTAGAAAAATTAAAGGGAATTCAAAATAATTTGATGAAATGTCTAAAAATCCAAGAAGAGATTAAAATACTTCAGGATGAATTAAAGAAATTAAAGAAAATGTGAAAGAATTTATAAAAATTCAAAGAAATTTCAAAGAACTTTGGATCAATTATTAAGAATTCAGTATGAACTCAAATGATTTCAAAAAAGTTCGACAAAATTCATAAAAAATCCAGGTAAATTAAAAAAAAATTTAACTGAATTGAAATCAATTCAAAAGTATACAAAAAGTAATTGAATTCATTAAGTTTGAATTGAGTGAACTCAAAAGAATTCAAGTCTATTCAATAGAATTCCAAAGTCCTTTAAAGAATTCCAAAGAATTTAAAAGAATTCAGGACAAATTAATAAGAATTCATGGTGAATGCCAAATTAATTTAAATGAATTATAAAAAATATTTTAAAATATTTGAAACCCTACGAAATTCCTCTCCCTTCTTGTAAATAATTCTTTGAAATTCATTAAAATATTATAAAATCGCGTAAAGTTCTATGAAATCTGATATTTCCTGAAATCCTGAAAAAATTACAATAACTTGAGAGCTTTTAAAATCCCTTAAAATCATTGAAATCATTGAAATCATCAAACATCTAACAAAATCTTTGGCAATCCTTTCAATTTTTTTAAATCTTTCTAAAATGCATTGGAATCTTTTTAAATATTCTAAATTATTTCAAATCCTTTGAAATCCCTTCAAATTATTGGAATCTTCGGAATCTTTTAAAATATCCTAAATTATTTAAAATCCTTTGAAATCGAATAAAATTACTGAAATCAATTCAAAATTCTTTGAAGTCTCTTAAAATACCCTCCAATATTTCAAAACCTTCAAAATCTTTTAAAATCGGTTGACATTTTTTAAAACTCTTGAAAATACCCCGGAATTAGAAATAAAAAATCTTAATATATTTCAATTCCTTTAAATTTTTTAAAGCTCTTGAAAATTTCTTGGAATTTTTAAAAAATACACTCAAATCTTTAAAATCCGTTTGAATCACTTCAAATTATTGAAATCTATTAAAAATACCCTAAGATATTTTAAATCCTTCAAAAAATTTTAAAATCACTTGCAATTTTTTAAAGCTCTTGAAAATTGATATCTCCTGAAAATGCGATAGAATCTTTTGAAAACCCCTAAAATGTTTCAAATCCTTTGAAACATTAAATTTAAAATTTTGGAAATCCTAAAATCAATTTAAAATTCCTTGGAATCTTTTAAAATACTCTACAATATTTTAAATCCTTTGCAAATTTTTAAAGCTCTTGAAAATTTCTTATAACTTTTAAAAATACCCTAAATTTTTTTTTAATCTTTTGGATCACTTCAAATGTTTGAAATATATTAAAAATTCCTTGGAATCTTTTAAAATATCCTGAAATATATAAAATCCTTTGAAATTCTGTTAAATTACAAAAATCAATTAAAAAATTCCTTGGATACTTTTAAGAAACCCCAAAATATTTCAAAATGAATCCACTGGAACATTTTAAAGCTCTTGAAAATTCCTTGGAATTTTTTTAAATACCCTAAAACCTTTCAAATTATTTGGACTCACTTCAAATTATTGAATTCTATTTTAAAATAACCTAAGATATTTCCTTTGAAATCTTCTGAAACTTTTCAAGGCTTTTGAAAAATCCTCGGAATTTATAAAAATACCCCAAAATCTTTTAAAATCTTTGGAATCCTTTCAATATAATGAAATCAATTAAAAATTTCTTGAAATCCTTTAAAATACCCTAAATTATTTTAAATTCTTTAAAATTCCTTGAAATCTTTTAAAGCTCTTTTGAAAATTCCTTGAAATTCTTAAAAATACTCTAAAACCTTACAAATTGTTTGGAATCCCTTCAAATTATTGAAATCTATTGAAGATTCCTTGGAATCTTTTAAAATATCTTAAAATATTTAAAATCCTTTGAAACTTTTTAAAGCTCTTGAAAATTTCTTATAACTTTTAAAAATACCCTAAAATTTTTTTCATCTTTTGGATCACTTCAAATGATTGAAATATAATAAAAATTCCTTGGAATCTTTTAAAATATCCTGAAATATATCAAATCCTTTGAAATCCTGTTAAATTACAAAAATCAATTAAAAAATTCCTTGGAGACTTTTAAGAAACCCCAAAATATTTCAAAATGAATTCACTGCAACTTTTTAAAGCTCTTGAAAATTCCTTGGAATTTTTTTAAATACCCTAAAACCTTTCATATTATTTGGAATCACTTCAAATTATTGAAGTCTATTTAAAAATACCCTAAGATATTTCCTTTGAAATCTTCTGAAACTTTTTCAGGCTTTTGAAAAATCCTTGGAATTTTAAAAAATACCCTAAAATCTCTAAACCCCTTTAGAATAATTTCAATATAATGAAATCAATTTAAAATTATTTGTAATCTTTTAAAATATCCTGAAATATATCAAATCCTTTGAAATCCTGTTAAATTACAAAAATCAATGAAAAATTCCTTGGAGTCTTTTAAGAAACCCCAAAATATTTAAAAATGAATCCACTGCAACTTTTTAAAGCTATTGAAAATTCCTTGGATTTTTTTTAAATACCCTAAACCCTTTCTTATTATTTGGAATCACTTCACATTATTGAAATCTATTTAAAAATACCCTAAGATATTTCCTTTGAAATCTTTCGAAACTTTTTAAGGCTTTTGAAAAATCCTTGGAATTTTTCAAAATACCGCAAAATCTCTAAAGCCCTTTGCAATCATTTCAATATCATGAAATCAATTAAAAATTTCTTGAAATCCTCTAAAATACCCTAAAATATTTTAAATTCTTTAAAATTCCTTGAAACCTTTTAAAGCTCTTTTGAAAATTCTTTGAAATTCTTAAAAATACTCTAAAACCTTAAAAATTCTTTGGAATCCCTTCAAATTATTGAAATCTATTAAAGATTCCTTGGAATGTTTTAAAATATCTTAAAATATTTCAATCCTTTGAAATCATATTAAAATAATACAATCAGCTGAAAATTCCTTTGATTATTTAAAGGTACCCCAAAATATTTCAAATCACTTCAAATTATTGAAATCTATTTAAAATACTTTAAGATATTTAAAATCCTTTAGCATCTTTTGAAAAGCGATGACATTTTTTGTAAACCTATTGAAAATTCCTTTGGATTTAAAAAAAACTAAAATCTTTAAAATTCTACGAAATCCCTTCAAATTATTGAAATCAATCGAAAATTCCTAGGAATCTTTTAAAAAAGCCTAAAATCTTTCAAATTCTTTTAAATATTTGGAAATACTGTAAAAGATTTGAAAATATTTAAAATACTACGAAATCTCTTAATTGATGTGAATAAAATCTTTGAAATCCACTAAAATATTATAAAATCCCGGAAAATTACATGAAATCTGATCATATTTTCTGAAATCCTGAAAAACTTATTCAAATACCTTGAGAGCTTTAAAAATCCCTCGGAATCTTTTAAAATATCTTAAAACCTTATAAGTTTTATAAAATCTTTGGAAATTCCTTGAAAATTTTTAATTCCTTAAAAAGGTCAGAATAAATCAAAATTTAAATTCCCCTTTAGCGTCCAACATTACAATTTTACAACAAAATTCTTGGAAATAAAAAAAAATAATCCAACGATCAGATGCGAACACATTCTTAAATGTCTCCATTCAAATAAAAAAAATAAAATAAAAAAAGAGGAAACAAAAAGGAACCTCCTCCTTTTCTTTCCTCTTTTTCATTTTGGTATTTTAATTTGAATGGATAAATTTAACAGTGTTTTATCCAAATCTGATCGTTGAATTCTTGTTTTTTTTTAATTTCCAAAAATTTCGTAGTTAGATTCTAAAATCTTAAAAATTTCAAGAATTCGTGTGAAATTGAACCAAATATGTAGAATAAATTAAAGTACAGCTGAGCACTGTTCCTAACTGCTTTCTCGTAAAAAAAAAAATCCCATTAATATTGTGTGTGGGATTGGAAACAAACAGTTATTACCCAATAAATTCTAACGGTGAGAATTATTCTTAGACATTTTTTTTCTCGCAATTACTAACGAGGTGCTCAAATATACTTTAAAAAAAGTTCTTATTACATACTTTAATATATGTTATTTTATTGCAATCGTGTGCGATATTCGTACAGTGGATATATCTATATGAATGAAATAGTGAGTATGTACATGTGGGCAGTTTATAAGCATAAATATTAATTTATATTCAGAGAACGTAAAAATGATACGTGGGTACAATACATACATATAGAAGACAAACAATAGAATAAGTAATATGGTATAAAATATGTAAGAATATGGAACAGTCTGGTGAAGTAAAATTATTTTTTTAAATCTTCACCGTCTATTTTATTATTTATAAAAATAAAAATATATAAAAAATGTAATTTTCACCTTTTTTTGCGAAGAAAAACTTCGTTTTAATCATCGAAGATACTAGGTAACCTAATTCTATTTTTAAAAAAATAGGTGCAACGAAATTATCAAAAACTTCGACCTGGATAATGCAACCTACAGTGGATAATCATTAATTAAGAACACAACTACAACAACAAATTAATTTTAATTTCGATTTATTAAACCGCATAGTTTATTAATTTTTAATTGAATTTAATTAATTATTTTTCATACATTAGAATTTTTAAATAATGATTATCCACTGTAGGGAGGTTGCCCCTACCTTGATTGGTTGCATGTTTTCAGTTTGTTCTTTTGAATTTTCTGGTATTTTGCAAATGAGGAATTTTAATTCTAAAAATTTAATTCTAAAAGAAAAGATTAAAATTTTTAAATACTTTAATAATAAGGGCAATAATTCTGTTCTTAACGTTAGGATAAAATGTTTTAAAAATGACAAAAGGATTCTATTCATAACCCCTTAACCAAAATGAGGTAACATGTATTTACCTAATTATAAAGATTAATAATTTTCTGTACCGTCAATTTAGTAAATCAAAATTTAATTTATATATTTATTAATTTATAAATACAAATATTTTTCAATATTGCCAAAGAAATTTGTAAAAAAAATATCGGTACCGACAAAAGGATTTGTTTTTAAAATGAGGAAAACTTTAAGTAATTTAAAAATATTTCGAAGTTTCGAATAGATTAGAAAATAATTTTAAATTTGAAAACATTTTTGAAGATTTTGAAGCTTTTTAAGCATTTTGAAAGGTTTTAAGATAATAAAGATTTCTTTTTTAATTTCAGGGAAAATCTAAATTGATTTTTTATTTTGAAAAATTAATTTCAAAAAATTTGTTTAAACATTTTAAATGATATCCTAAAACTTCGCAAAAGAATTTAGAAGATATTAAAGCAAAAATTTTCAATTTTGAAAGATTACAAAATTTTAGAAAAAAAAAATCGAATAAGTTTAAGAGATATTTAGAAGTTTCGAAAATATACAAAAATAATTTTGAACTTAAAAAGATTTCAACTTTGAACTTTGAAAAGTTTCAAAAGAATCAAAAAATGTTCTTGGAAAATTTTAAATTATTTTTTTACAATATTTATTTTAAGAAAATATTTAAAAATATTTCAAAAATTGTAAAAAATTAATCTGGAACATTTCAAGACAATTTTAGGAACGATTAATCAGTTAAAAGGATGTTTAGAAATTTTCGAGGTTTTGAAGATGCTAAAAATATTTTTGAATTTTGGAAGATTTCAAAAAATTTAGAACATATTTTTCCCCCAAGCGTCAAAAAGTCGTAAATATCTTTTAAACTACTTCAATTTTTCCCACAATTTTGTAAGATTTTGTAAAATAAAAAAATTTTCTTAGAAAATTTCTAGATATTTTTTCGACACTTCTGAAATCTTCAAAAAATGTTTTGAATTTTAACGAGAAACCTAGGAAAATTATATTTATATAACATTAAATCAAATAAACAAATAAACTTAAAAAATACCTGAATAGTTACTCGAAATTTATATTTAAAATTATTTTTCCCTTAAAATTATAATTTGCCTAAAATTTTCTTTCTTTCTTGACTGAAAAATCTTTTTTGGTTGAAAATTCAACAATTTTGTTAAAAATTCGTCTTTTTTGACAGAAAATTAATTTTTTTATGAACTCAACTATTTTGATTTAAAATTAAAATCTTTTTGGATTAGAATATCAACTCATACATTTTTTTTTTATTATTTTTTTTTAATTCAACTACTTGGTCCAAAGTTGAACTACTTTATGAAAAAGTCATTTTTTGATTAAAAATTCATCATTTTAGTTGAAAATTAGTCTTTTATTGGTAGAAAATTAATCTTCTTGGTAAAACTTTTTGTATTTTGGTTGAAAATTAAACTATTTGGCTGAAAATTAACTATTTTCTTGAAAATTTGTCTTTTTTGATTAAAAATTTAAAAAAAATTGGATTGAAATATTAACTATTGCATTTTTTATTCAGAATTTATCATTTTTGTTTGAAAAATTCAATTTTTTGGTTAAAGGTTAACTTTTTTGTTTGAATTTTTATTTGACATCCGCAATTTCATTTTTTTTTTTATTTTCTGAAGAACCTTAGTCGGTATCTGGTATTTTTAATTTTAAAAAAAAATAGATTTTAAAGAATCACAACTTTGAACAATTTTAGGTTATGTTACCGTTTTACATAAAAAATTGGTAAATCAAAACAATAATCATTATAATTTGAAAAAGATTTATAATAATTTAACCAATTTGAATTATATTAATATTTTTCGTCGGAAATTGGTGTTTTTAATTTAAAAAAATTATATTTCAAGGAAGATTCACAACTTTTAGCCATTTTAGGTTATATTAGCGTTTAACACCAAAAATTGGCATTTAAAAAAATCATTATGTTTCGAACAAGATTTACAATTTTTGAACAATTTCAGGATTTAAAGGAAATCTGTAATTTTAAACAAAAATCATTAGATTTAAAAGAATATTTACAATATAATTATAATTTTTCTTTGACAATAATAGGTTATGTTAATATTTTTCGTCGGAAAAATTACAAAAGTTTTGTATTAATATTAATTTAATAATTGCGTGAGAAAATAAAAAAAATCGCGCGCGCATCGCGCGTGTTTGTTTTCTACTAAAAAAAAGAGTAATAGGAGGAAAATTATAAAACTATTAGAAAAACTAAGAGAAATTTTGCAACAATGTGAAGATCGAAAGTTAAAGACGTATTGCGTAAAATAAAAGAAAGCTAGATGACTTAGGCCTTTGAATGTAAAGATTAAAACCATAATGCGGGTACATTGCACATATTTTTTCTCGTGCATAAAAAGAAAACCTCGTCGATTTGAAAAATTTATTAAAAAAAAAATTTGTTTTCTGTATTAAAAGCATAATTAAAGACACAGCTTAATTTTATATTTCTAAAAAAAAACGCTATTGAAATAATTGGGACAAGGGACAAAAAAAATTCCTGACACTGTAATATTCCTGAATTGGAAAATTCAGGAATAATAAAATTGCCGAATAATAAAATTCCCGAATAAAAAAATTTCCGAATTATAAAATTCCCGAATAATAAGTTTCCCGGCAGTTTATAATATAACCGAATTTTAAAAATTCCTGAATGTAAACAATTAAAAATTCTTTTTATACATATTATTCTTTACAAAAAATACAATAATTAAATAATTTTATCAAAAAAATATATTTTTAATGTTTAAAGTTCTAAAATTATTGTTCGAATTCAAAATAGCAATAATTGAGAAATGTTTTCATCCAAAAATATATTTTTTTTCAATTATTGTTATTTTAAATTCCAACAATAATTTTAGAAACTTTAAACATTAAAAATATTTTTTTAACAAAAATATTGAATTATTGTATTTTTAATAAATAAATAATATTTAAGGAAATTTTTTTAAATTTTTTAAATTCGGGAATTTTTCTAGTTCGGATATTTTATTATTCGGCAATTTTCTGTCGGGAATTTCATTATTCAGGAATTTTTAAATTCGGTAAATTATAAACTGTCGGGAATTTTATTATGGGACGACTGAAAAATCCCAAAAAATAAAATTCCAGACACTGTGAAATTCCGGAATGATTCCCGAATAATAAAATTCCCGACAGTTCATAATATTATCGAATTTGAAAATTCTCGACAGAAAATTGGCGAATTGTGAACTATCCAAACTTGAAAATTCCCGAATTGAAACAATTGAACATTTTGTATAAATATAATTTATTTATTAAAAATACAATAATCAAATATTTTTATAACAAAAATTATTTTTAATGTTTAAAGTTTCTCAAATTATAGTTTGAACTTAAAATAACAATAATTGTAAAAAAAAATTATATTTCTGGATGAAATTTTTTTCAATGATTGTTATTTCAAATTGAAACAATAATTTTGGAAACTTTAAACATGAAAAATAATTTTTTTGTTGAAAAAAATATTTGATTAATGTATTTTTAATAAATTAATAATATTGATGAAAAAAATTATTTGTTTAAATTCGACTGACAAATCCCGAAAAATAAAATTCCCGAATCATCAATTTCCTGAATTATAGAATTCCCGAATAATAAATTTCCAGAATAATAAAATTCCCGACAGTTCGTAATATTACCGAATTTGAAAATTTCCGACCAAAAATTGCCGAATTGTAAAATATCCGTACAAGAACATTTTTATCAAAATTTTTTTTTTTTATGTTTAAAGTTTCTAAAATTATAGTTTGAATTTAAAATCACAATAATTGTAAAACAAAAATAAAAAAAATTTCTGGATGCAATTTTTTTAAAATTATTTTTATTTTAAATTTGAACAATAATTTTAGAAACTTTAAACGCTAAAAAAATGTTTTTGATACAAATATTTAATTGCTGTATTTTTAATAAATAAAAAATATTTCTGAAAAACTATCTTAATTGTTTAAATTCGGGAATTTTCTAGTTCAGATATTTTATAATTCGTCAATTTTCTATCGGGAATTTTCATATTCGGTAATATTATAGACTGCCGGGAATTTTATTATTCGGGAATTTTCCAATTTGGGATTTCATTATTCTGGAATTTCCCAATTGGGTAATATTATAAACTGTTCGGGAATTTGATTCTTCCAGAATTTTCTAATTTGGGAATTTTAGTAATCGGGAGTTTTATTATTCGGGAATTTTCCAGCTCGGGAATTTTATTATTCGGAAATTTTATTATTTGGGAATTTTAGTGTCAGGAGATTTATTTTTCGGGATTTTTCAGTCGTCCCTTTACCTATTATTGAGGAATTTTCCAATTCGGTAATATTATAAACTGTTCGGGAATCTTATTATTTGGTAATTTTTCAATTGGGGAATTTTCTAATAAGGAAATTTTATTATTTGGGAATTTTCTAATTCGGGAATTTGACAGTGTCGGGAGATTTATTTTTCGGGATTTTACAGTCTTCCCTTTATTATTTGTGAATTTTCCAATTCCGTAATATTATAAACTGTTCGGGAAATCTTATTATTTGGGAATTTTTCAATACGGGGATTTTATAATTAGGAAACTTTATTATTAGGGAATTTTTCAATTCGGTAATATTATAAACTGTTCGGGAATTTTATTATTTGCGAATTTTTCAATTTGGGAATTTTACAGTGTCGGAAGATTTATTTTTCGCGATTTTTCAGTCGTCCCTTTATTATTCAGGAATTTTCCAATTCGGTAATATTATAAACTGTTCGGGAATCTTATTATTTTGGAATTTTCCAATTCGGGAATTTTATTATAAGGGAATTTTTCAATTCGGTAATATTATAAACGGTTCGGGAATTTTATTATTAGCGAATTTTTCAATTCGGGAATTTTACAGTGTCGAAAGATTTTTTTTCGGGATTTTTCAGTCGTCCCTCTATTATTTGGGAATTTTCAAATTCGGTAATATTATAAACTGTTCGGGAATATTATTATTTGGGAATTGTCCAATTCAGGAATTTTCTAATTAGGAAATTTTATTGTTTGGGAATTTTCTAAATCGGAAATTTTATTATTTGAAAATTATCCAATTCAGCAATTTTCTAATTAGGAAATTTTATTATTTGGGAATTTTCCAATTCGGAAATTTTATTATTTGGGAATTTTCTAATTCAGGAATTTTCTAATTAGGAAATTTTATTATTCGAATATTTTATTATTTAGGAATTTTCCCATTCAAGAATTTTCTAATCAGGAAATTTTATAATTCGGAAATTTTAGTATTTAGGAATTTTCCAATTCGGGAATTTTACAGTGTCGGAAGATTTATTTTTTGGGATTTTTCAGACGTTCCTTTATTAATCGGGAATTTTCCAATTCGGTAATAATATAAACTGTTCGGGAATTTTATTATTTGGGAATTTTCCAATTCGGGAATTTTAATATTAGGGAATTTTTCAATTCGGTAATATTATAAACTATTCGGGAATTTTATTACTTGCGAATTTTTCAATTCGGGAATTTTACAGTGTCGGAAGATTTATTTTTCGGGATTTCTCAGTCGTCCCTTTATTATTTGGGAATTTTCCAATTCAGGAATTTTATTATTAGGGAATTTTTCAATTCAGTAATATTATAAACTATTCGGGAATTTTATTACTTGCGAATTTTTCAATTCGGGAATTTTACAGTGTCAGAAGATTTATTTTTCGGGATTTCTCAGTCGTCCCTTTATTATTTGGGAATTTTTCAATTCGGGAATTTTACAGTGTCGGAAGAATTATTTTTTTGGGATTTTTCAGACGTCCCTTTATTAATCGGGAATTTTCCAATTCGGTAATTTTATAAACTGTTTGGGAATTTTATTATTTGGGAATTTTCCAATTCGGGAATTTTATTATTAGGGAATTTTTCAATTCGGTAATATTATAAACTGTTCGGGAATTTTATTATTTGCGAATTTTTCAATTTGGGAATTTTACAGTGTCGGAAGATTTATTTTTCGCGATTTTTCAGTCGTCCCTTTATTATTCAGGAATTTTCCAATTCGGTAATATTATAAACTGTTCGGGAATCTTATTATTTTGGAATTTTCCAATTCGGGAATTTTATTATAAGGGAATTTTTCAATTCGGTAATATTATAAACGGTTCGGGAATTTTATTATTAGCGAATTTTTCAATTCGGGAATTTTACAGTGTCGGAAGATTTATTTTTCGCGATTTTTCAGTTGTCCCTTTATTATTTGGGAATTTTCCAATACGGGAATTTTATCATTAGGAAACTTTATTATTTGGGAATTTTTCAATTCGGGAATTTTATAATTAGGAAATTTTATTATTTAGAAATTTTTCAATTCGGGAATTTTACAGTGTCGGAAGATTTATTTTTTGGGATTTTTCAGACGTCCCTTTATTATTCGGGAAT
The DNA here is from genome assembly GCA_011634705.1 of Andricus grossulariae. Lineage (NCBI taxonomy): Eukaryota > Metazoa > Arthropoda > Insecta > Hymenoptera > Cynipidae > Andricus > Andricus grossulariae. Next base: position 13,053,637 of record JAABKJ010007545.1, read on the forward strand.
TTTCCAATTCGGTAATATTATAAACTGTTCGGGAATTTTATTATTTGCGAATTTTTCAATTCGGGAATTTTACAATGTCGGAAGATTTATTTTTCGGGATTTTCGAGTCGTCCCTTCATTATTTGGGAAACAATTCGGGAATTTTATAATTAGGAAATTTTATTATTTGGGAATTTTCCAATTCGGGAATTTCAGAGTGTCGGGAGATTTATTTTTCGGGATGTTTCAGTCGTCCCTTTACCTATTATTGGGGAATTTTCCAATTCGGTAATATTATAAACTGTTCGGGAATCTTATTATTTTGGAATTTTCCAATTCGGGAATTTTGTAATTAGGAAATTTTATTACTTGGGAATTTTCCAATTCGGGAATTTCAGTGTCGGAAGATTTATTTTTCGGGATTTTCCAGTCGTCCCTTTATTATTCGGGAATTTTCCAATTCGGCAATATTATAAACTGTTCATGAATTTTATCATTTGGGAATTTTATTATGCGGAAATTTTATTATTCGGGAATTTTATTTTTCGGAATTTTTCAGTCCCAAATAATTAACTAAATTTCCTAAATGTTTCAATCCACAATAAATTCACTAGTTCAAGTTTTCTTTTTGCAGAGCAGACTTTTATTTTATTTTTTTCAACTTAACTTCTATCTCGCCTCACCCGTACCGTGAATAATTCATTAATAAGCATTTAAGTAGGTGAGTAATGAGCATAGGAGAGAGCGTATACTCTTTGAAGATGTTCGCAAATCACGTAGAAATCGAATCATAAATATTTATGGACTATATAAAAAAAAGGCTCAAATTCAAAACACAAATCATTTCGGTTTTCATTCTTTCCTCAAATTTTGAAATTATAAAATGATGTTCAAAAATTAAATTCGAAAATACAAAATAAAATTTGAGAACTGATTTTATAAAATAATATAGACAGGTAAACATTTAGTGTATCATTAAAATTATTTATCCGAGTTAAAATACCCACCATTTTTATTATTAAATTTTTTTTCATGAGATTCTTGAAATTTTTTCTTTAAACTGATTTACTATACTAACTTCTTATAGTTTTTTGCAGAAATAGAAAAAGTTAATAAAAAATTATAATATACTTCATTTAAAATTATTATTCACTACTTTTTAGACCATACATTATCATTTTTTCTACATTGAATTTAAAGTACTACTTGCGTACGAAAAACCCGTTAGATTATTATTGCGGTTGCAGTTTCGTCCAAATTTTAAACGAGTTCCAGGTTATACCATTCGACTATAATATTCAGAAATAAATATTTTACAATATTTAAAATTTTTTACAAACAATAGCAATTAAAATTGTGACAGTGAATTTAAAAAAAGTGGTATTTTTCACAAAAATGTACGTGAGGAAAAATGTTTGGACGTTGAAAATAATTTTTTTTCATCTGGAAAAAGAAGCCCATCATATACCGGGTTAATGACATTAATTAAAATGAGTTAATTTTTTATAACACAACCTGTCTTTAAATTCAAGGACCCACAATGAAATTGAATAGAAGTAGAACGGAAACGGAAATACGCTCCAATTTTGTTTCGATTTCACAGTCTCACATCTAACAAAAAATTGTGAATTGCATTTTTTAAATTTATATTTTGATATTAAATGTATTTAAATTAAATAAAAATTCAAGTCTCTGGAAAAAAAGTTTTCTTTGATTTTAAGAAATGAAATGGTATTATTAGTCATGTTTTATAAAACAAAAAACATAATTTTTCTGAAAAAATGTTAAAACTTACGAATAATAATGTTTTAACAATAGCTCTTGTAATTGAATTTTGTCTTACTGTCGTTTCTTGCAAATTTCTGAAAAATTATTGAATTTTAATCAATCGTGGCTTATTTTTTCGAAGAAAACATTTTATATAATTCTGTTTCAAAATATAAAAATAAGTAAATAATTATCAAATATAGTTTATGTTTTAAAAAAAAGAAGCCAACCTTTATTAAAATTCGACCATTTTTCAAAAATTGATAAGAACGATATTAAGAAAAAATTGTATTGAAAAAAAATGGTTAAAATAAATTTTTTGGGGAAATTTTAAAATTTTTTTCATGAAAAATAATGTTTTTATATTAAATGGAATCATCAGATATATTTTTTGGATTCTTAAAATGATAGGAAACCTATTTTTTTGGATATTTAATTTTTGGCACGACTCCGGGTGGCCACAAAACTTAGTTTTTAAAATTCCCTGATTTTTTCCTGATTAATTTTTCATTTTTCCTGACCATTAATATTTAAAGACAAAAATTCAAATCTTGTAACATTTTTAATATAGTATCTTTTATAAATGGTATAAAACAATATTAATTTGACTGATTTATAACCCAAAAAGTTACTAAAAGTAAATTCTCCTCATAATAATAATAAGTACATTAATAATGTAATTCACTTGCATTTGAATTTCAAAGAATTCAATTAAATTTATCAGGATTCCAGGTGAATTAAACAAAAATTTATAATAGATTCATAAAACTAAAAAAAAATCAAATTAAATTCAAAAAAATTCAAATTCAGAGGAATTAAAGGTAAATGCAAAGCATTCGACGAAATTCATAAAAATTCAAAGACAGTTTAAAATAATGTAATTAAATGCTTAATAATTCAAAGAGAGTTTAAAATAATTCAGAATTAATTAAATAAAAACTTTCAAAGATTAAAAAAATTCGAATTTAAAAGGATTCAGGATAACTTACTAAAAATTCAGGATCAATTCCAAATAAATTCAAACGAATTGCAAAAAATAATCGAAAATCTCTTCAAATCTTGGAAACCCTACGAAATCCCTGACTTTTCATGAATAAATTCTTCGAAATCCATCAACATATTATAAAATTCCGTAAAATTCTATAAAATCTGATAATTTCTGAAATCCTGCAAAATTTATTAAAATACCTTGAGAGCTTTTAAAATCCCTTAAAATCATTGAAACCCTTGAAAATCATTTGAAATCTTTGGAAATCCCTCGAAGATTTTTAAACCTCTTGAAAATTCCTCGGAAGATTTAAAAACAGCCCAAAATTAATAAAATCCTTTGGAATACCTTCAAATTATTGAAATCTATTTTAAATTGTTGAAATCTATTAAAAAGGCCTTGGAATCTTTAAAAATACCCTAAAATATTTTAAATCCTTTAAAATCCCTTGAAATTGTTTAAAGCTCTTGAAAATTCCTTGTAATTTTTTCAAATACCCTAAAATCTTAAAAATTCTTTGAAATTCGATAAAATTATGGAAATCAATTTAAAATTACTTGGAATATTTTAAAACAGAATAAAATCTTTGAAATTCTTAAAAATATTTGGAAATATTTTTAAATGTGTGAAAATCTTTGAAATCCTACGAAATTTCTCAATTATTGTATTGAATATAAAATAAAAATGTATTAAAACACAATTAAAAATTGTTGTAATCCAATAAAATCATTAAAATCCTTGGAAATTCTTTGAATTTTTTTAATCTCTTGAAAAGGCTTTAGAATCTTTTAAAATACCCTAAACTATTTCAAATCCTTTTCAATCTTTTGAATTTTTTTAAGGCTTTCGAAAATTCCTTTCAAGTTTTAAATATACCCTACAATTTTTAAAGTCTATTCAAAATCCCTTTGAAACTTTTTAAATTTCTACTATTATCATCTATCATCCGCTCTTTTATGCGTTGAAAGAAAAATCATAAAATAATGTTTGAAAAATTCAAAAAACTTAGGAGATATTCAAAAATGAATATGTTGGTCTTTTTTTTTAACTTTCATAACTTTGCTGATTTTAATGATATTGAGACATATTTTCTGTTTAAATTATTCATAATAAAACGCATTTTTGAAGGAATACTTTTTGAAAAAACAATTATCAAAAATTTCTTGGATTTTTCAAAAACAAATTTTTAAACTCAATTTAAAAAAAAAATCGATTTTTTATAGATAGTTTAAAATGCTTTCTGACTTTAACATATTTTTTTTTCATTCAATCAAAAATAACTTTGAAATGAAGAGAATCATTTTAAATGAAATGAAAATGTTTATTGGAAAAACACTATTTCTTTGAACCAAAGAAATTTGTTTCAATCAAGGGAAATTTCTATCAGTCAAAGAAACTTTTCTTTTTTCTGAAAGTCAATGAATATTTTGATTTGATTCAAACAAAATTTATTTGAATCAAAAAGTTGTTTTTGAAAAATCCAAAAAACTGTTGATAATTGTTTTTTTTAACAAGAATGTCTTCAAAACTGCGTCTTATTATGAATAATTTAATGAAAGACGTCTGAATATAATTAAAATCAGCAAAATGATGAAAGTTCAAAGAAAAAGGACCAAAATTTTGAATATCTCCCAAGTTTCTTGAATTTTTCAAAAATTATTTTAGGGTTTTTCTTTTAACACCAAAAAGAACGGATACTAGAAGTTTCATCAAGATTATTAAAGAAATTGCTCTAATGTAAAAAAATTCGTGCTCAGCACGTTACCATTCAAAAGTAACACATTCCAGTTACAGTGACTTTCACAAAATTTGTAAGGCGTTACAGTAATACCGTTACCAAAAAAGTATAACAAAGCATAACAAAATTTTTAGATTATTTTCTCATTACTCATGAGCGGCAGTGTCACAATTTAGTCAGAAATTAGGACATCAACCTTGAAGACCACGAAAAGGAAAGTGTGAAACTAGTTCACAGGCCTCGAAATCACTTCAGATATCAAAAATAGTGTCAAAAAATTTGAAGAAAATAGTGTCCGAAATCAAAAAGTGTGAAATGGAAAATTAACTTGATTTTTGAAGAAAAATTTCCAGCTATCTGACGTAATATTTTGAAAGTATTGAAAAAGAACTTCAATGTTAATTTAAAATTTTATTCTTTAGTCTATAAATAATAAAATTTTCTATTTATTTATCGCTGGCTTCAAAGTCTTTTCCTTATTCCCCTATTTTTCTCGTTTTTGCACGTAAATGCAAACTGATTTAATAGAACTCAATAATAAAATCTAATGGTGTCTAATTTCACATTTTTGTTAACAATTCATCTTTTTTGTTTAAAAAGTGTATTATTTGTTTTAAAATTGAATTATTCTGTTGAAAATTCTGCAATTTTGTTAAAGCCATATTTTTTGGTTAAAAATTCTTATTTTTTGTTAAAAATTCCAATTTTTGGCTCGAAAATGCAACTATTTGGTTTAAAATTGACGTATTTTGCTATCAATTCGTCTTTTTTGTCAGACAAATCAATTTTTTGGTTAAAAATGCAACTTTTTGGTTGGAAATTACAGCTGAACCTGGATTTAGCGCCGGCTTTGGGGCTGACCTTGACGTTAAATCCAGAGACTCGGAACTATTTTGTCTCTCTCCTGTTTCTCTCTCTGTTTTGTCACGCCTGAGTGCACACTGCAAATCCCCCTGCAAACGCCTCTCACGTATCCCCACGGCACGGCGTCAATTCTCGGAAGGGCACAATCCAGGGGAGCTAAATCCGGGTTTCACTGTATTTGTTGGGAATTCGTTTTTTTTTAAATTAGTAATTGAACAACCTTGTTAAGAATTCATTTTTTTCTTTGAAGATTCATTATATTCGTTGAAAATTCGTCTCTTTGGTTGGCAATTTAACTACTTTGTCGACAAATCGTTAATTTTTAGTTGAAAATTGAAGTACTTTGCTGAAAATTCACTTTTTTATTTAAAGATTCATTATTTCAGTTGAAAATTCATTTCATTGGTTTGAAAACTGAACTATTTGTTGAAAATTCGTCCTTTTATGGTTGAAAATTAAACTATTCAATTTTTGGTTGGAAATTTATCTGTTTTAGGACAAAATGTATGTATTTTGTTATGAATCCACCTTTTTCGGTAGAAAATCAATCTTCTTACTTGATAATTTTCTGAACGAAAGGATGGTTTAGATTTTTTTTTAAATGCTTTTCAGCACTTTATTTCAAATTGCATCTGTTGTTAGATATATAAAGAAGAAAGTTTCAAACCCCACCTTAGAAGTAAATTATTTGTTCATAATTTTCTGAATAATTTTACATTCTAATCGGATCTCTGTTTCTATTTTTTGTCGAAAAACATTGAATAAAGATTAACGCGCATTAGATCAACGGAAACAAGTGACGGTATGCACAGTATGCCTGGAAGACAAAGTTATTGAGATTATTTATTACTCAGGAGTAGAGTGTCGATATCCGCATGCTAATCGATAGTAAAAGTTAACTTGTGGCAGTTAATTCGCATTTTACGCAAATCAGAAAGAAAACTTAGTTAATCGACGCATTGATAGTTTCATCACGACATGACGTTGGCTTTGGATATTTACATTTCAAAATGCTTTGGGTTCTGAATTCAAATTGGCTCACTCGAATCTGCTTTTTGAATAAATATTGACTCTTGCGACAGTTGTCGCAATTAAATGATGTAATGATTTAATTATTTCCTTAATATTGAGAAATAGAAGGAAGTGCTTATTTTATGTAGGACCATAGTCAGGAAGAAGTCGTCAAAATAAATTAGGCATTCCATTTTCAACCATGCAGTTCAATTTTCAATTAAAAAGGATGAATTCTTTACAACAAGAGAATAATGATATTTTTTTGTGGGTGATTCTGAGACCAATACATTCAGATTATTAAATTTTCCAATTAGGAAAAGAAAACAATCCAAAATATTTAAATGCATCTCTAAATAAATGTCTAAAATTAAAAATATTCTTTTTACGAACTTTTAAATGAAAATAAAAAGAAGTCTTCTTTCAAGAAAATTGAGGTAAAATTTGTAAACTCAATTAGAAGAAATCTTAAAAATTATTCATAAGCAAACCCTGCAGATTGGAAAGAATCATGAGTTTAGTGTCTGTATTTAAAAATTTTGTTGATTAAGATTGAAAATAAATCCATTTTATCCTGAATTATTTTGGCAGAATAAGCAAAAAAAAAAAAGATTCACAATTAAAAAAATAAACTTTAAAAAACCTCACTTTTCGGCTTTTGAAAGTTTATTTATTTATTTGTGAATCTATTTTTTGCTTATTCTGGAAACATGTATCACCTGTTCCTTATAGGGCTATCTAGCCCTAGGAACTTTTCATGAATAAATACAAATACAAATACAAAAAAGGACCAAATGTGAATTTTCATCTATAATTATGAATCTTCAATTGAAATAGTTAAATTTTCAATACAAAAATGATTTATTAACAAAGCTGTTCAACCCTGTACCAAGTAGTTCAATTTCAAACCAAAAAGATGAATTTTTAACGAATAATATTATAGTAGATATTTAAATCAAAACATTTTTAATTTTAAATAAAAAAAGTTGAATTTTCAACCAAAAATTAAAATTATTAACTAAAAATTAAAATTTGTAACAAAAAATATAATCTTCAGGAGGGTAGCAACTGTAAAAAAAGAAATAGAAATACCAAGTAATTTTTCATTATCCAAGTTGTCATTTTTCCTGACCATTAATATTAAAAAACCAGAATCTTAATCTTTTAACATTTTTAAAATAGAATCTTATATAAAAGGAATAAAACCATTTTAAATTAAAATGGTTAAATTTGACATTTATTATCCTTGACAGTTATTTCAAGTTCCTCTTATAGAAATTCCCTAACTTTTGCAAGATTTTTTCCAAACTCCCTGATGTATTTACGGAATTAGATGAAAAGAATGACGAATCTGAACACCTGAAATGCACCTTGCCTGATATTGTTATCGAGTATATTCATAAGCGGAACGAGTTCTTCAGAAGAAAATTAAACTTGGCGATTTCAATCTACACGGGTAGCTCGTCACGATTTGCAGGAGACGAGTTGGTAGTTAATGAGCGACGTTAAAGCTTGTAATAACCTCTCTAGTTTTGTATTGGTTTTATAGAGAAAAATTTGACTCAGAAATTAAAATTCTAATTGAAATTAAAAGCAAAAATAGATCGACCATTAATAAGAATCCTCTCTCTCTTTTCCAATTTCTCCATTCATTATGGAAGCTCAGTTCTTGTAATTGCCAATTATTAAAGATGGAAAGTGAACTAAAATTAGTAACGAAATCTAAACTTTACAAGAGAGACTGAAATTGTATATAAGGATGAGAATAAAAAAGTTGCAATCATTCGATTTTGAATTGAACGTAAAAAAAAGTATTTCAGACAAACATCAAACATCTTCTTTCTATTCATATTAAATACAATAAGTTTAAAAATAATTATTTTCAGATTAAGAAATACGCAATTACTTTATAATTATAGATTTTTTGTATTTAAAGAAAATCTTTTGATATAAACCCTTCAGGATATTTTGTAAGTCAAAATAACAATTAAATCTGTTTCTCGAGGCCTTAAATATGAAAATTTCATTATTATTATGTTTTTTTTTTAGATTCTTCGTAGTTAATGTTGTGATTCGCTTTAGAATTTATAAGTAAGAAATGCTTGATTTGTTACAAGTCAAACAGACATTTCGACCCAGGTGGTGGTCCTCATCAGTGCTTTATTATAGAAAAATGATTTTACATGGTACAATATGAATATTTTTTTGGAAGGTATGCTTGTAGGGGCTAACTATGTTTTGGTATCAATTTGCTAACAAGTTTTGAATAATTTATGTACTAATTGTTTAATGGATAAAAAGTTTTGATGAAGGTAACGCGACTCTCATTTCCTAAGGACTAAGCTCTTTGGTACACATATTACTTGACTGTGCGAAGTGACAATAAAAATATTGTCCTATGGAGGTATGGGTTCGGAATATTCTTAACAAACAGTTACAACAGGTACATGCATTGGTGCATCATGTGTTTGTGTGTCTGACTTTTCCTTTGCACTTTACGAAGAATCTATTAATTTAAAGGATCAATATAACCCCCCAAATTAATTATTATTATTTTTTATACTAAATATAACAATTCTAATTTTTGCGCCCTTAGTTTGTATACGATATTTACGGAAGCGGACTGACATTTAATATTATTTCAAAGATTTAAAGGGATTTTAAGAAATTAAAAAAAATGTATTGGGTTGTCAAGAATTTCCCAAACTTTATAAGGATTTTAAAGGATTGCATAGGATTTAAAGGGTTTTAGGGTACTTTTAATGATTCCAAGAGACTTCAAAAAAACTCAAACTATTTTTAAGGAATTTCAAAAGATATACAAAATTTCTAAACATTGTATAATATTTCTATACATTTCCAAGAATATCACAAGAATTAAATTTAATTACATTTTTAGACAAACGACACAAGCTATAAAAAAATTAATAGACAAAAGTTGCTCACACAAAAAGGAACTGTAAAAATTTGTCATGAATAATTTTTTTAAAGAAGCGTAGTTTTTGTTTCAATCGTAAAAAATAGCATTAAAAATAAACAAATAAAATTTGTTGAAAAACACACAAGAGACGAAAAAAATTAAGACAAAGGTTGTTCAACCAAAAATGATCTACAAATTTGTTAAAAAATTTTGTTATAAAATTTTTCTTAGCACCACTTTACGCTAGGTTGCGTATTTTGGTTCAAATCGTGAAAAAAAAACATTAAAAATATAAAAATTAAATATAAGGATAAAACAACACAATTTGCAATAAAATGTTTAATAACAATTTTTTTTATAGGATGCCCACTTTTTTAAATTATAAAAACAAGACAATGCAAATACGTTTGTTTTAATACCAATGCATATTATGAATTTTAATAATATAAATTTATTGAAATGATACATTTTTCAGGGTAGTTGAGGATAGAATTTAATGCAAAATAAGAAAAAATATTTAAGTTATCATGATAAATAAAATTTGTACTCTATTTTGCAATATCTGAATTAGCAATCCCAGGCTGAGGTACATAAATAAATATAATATACATTTGATATAATAGTGCTGAACCTAATGTAGAAAATATTGCATATTGGACAAAATCGAGTGCGAAGCACGAGACACGTGATGAAAATATGTTCGTTAAAGCCAAAGGAGCTTTAACAAAAAAGAATTCACAATCGCCGAATTACAGTTGTCCATGCTTTGACCTTTAACTTTAAAAGGTCTGTGCACAAATATGGAGGAATTACAGAAACCGAGGGGAACGCGCAGCGCGAGGTAAATACATTATCGAGCGCGAAGCGCGAAAACCAACAGTCGCGCGCCCATTGACCTTTAACGGACTCTCTGATTTTCGGATAAAATAAATTGAAAGTATCCATCTTTTTCATTTGTTAGAAGAAAGCCTCTTTCCACGAGGAAGCAAATTTACTTGATACCTATGAGGAAGCATAGTGCTAATGAAATGAGTACAAATAAATACATCCATAGTGAATACATCCATACTACTTCGCAGCGGTATTTTGATACGGAGTAAAGTAAAAATAATTGGCAGATAGGATGTTATTGGGGAAAATACGCTTAATAAAAGTAAAACCATGTAATTGAGAAACTTATTCCTCCAAACATATGCGTATGTACGGAGAAAAATGGATATTCTCTTTTTGAAATATTAGGCTAAAATATACTTTTATGTTAAACTGAAACATCCAATATGTTAAACTCGTACAGGAAAATACACCAGACATCTGTCGGCTACTTGATGAAGCTTATACTCAATGCCGTTCCATGTCATTACGATTCGTATGTGAACTTGTAGAAAAATGATTATTACTAATATTTTGTTTACAAATATTAATAATAATTATTTAAATTGTTCGGATAGAGCCAGATGGTTGGCGCAACTGCGGTGTTTTCTTCAAAAAATTATTTGAGGTAAGAACGCTCAGCATTGCAACTCTTTAATATCCACAGAAACCAACTTTTAACATTTAGATGGCTGTCCACAGTTAAACATTAAATAATTAATAATTACGTTAACCTGAAACAACTAGATATTAAGGGTAAACATCCATTTTTCTCCATATAATATTCCAAGGACATAATATTGTCAATTTTTTTATTTTCACCCATAAACTCTCAACTTCAAAGTAAAATCTGAAATTTGTGACCAGCTAAATATGATTTCAAGCGATTAATATTTGACATTCGTCGAAGAAATATTGAAACCTACATTGTATGCAAATCACGGATACATTTAGATTTAAACGACAAACGATTTGTTGGACATTTTCGCTTTCTCTTTCAATTACAAGGTTCTAAATCTTTCGCAAATTCGCGAATTTTCAAAATTCATGGTCGTATTTTCTCGTTCATATAAACAGTTTGTTTTTACGAGACCAGCCTGCACCGACATACGTTTGTCAGTCACGTTCGTTTATTTCCAAATGGTGCGAATCGCGAGTAAATTATTTGACAATTTTAACGGAAACAGATTGTGCAGAACGTTTACAAAGTATCTGGGCGTGCAAAGTCGATAAATAAGCGTAAAAAGAACGTATCCGGTTTTGGGTCTTATTTTTAGAGACCAATCCCATACGCGGCATTTTCTCAGTAATTTTTTAAACACTGTAAAATTTCATTATTAAAAATAGCAAAACCTGACAAGATTATTTCCGATTTTTCCAGGTCGAATTCTTTCAATTTCGTGTTCAATTAATTATGAGATATTTACCTAGCATTATCTAAATCAATTTTCATGATATTTTATTAACCAAAATGACTGGGAAAACACAGGGATCACAGTCGTTCAGCAGTTCAATAGTAGGGAAAATAGGGTAATTTTTCTTCAAAGAAAGGGATTTGTTTTTAAACCAGCATAATGAACAATAATTAATAAATGCAACACTTTTATAAGAAACCACAAATTTGATTAAACTGGAAAAAAACATGTACCCGACGCGCGCGAATTTTTTTTTACGCAATTTTTGTATAGACAATAAAACAGATGCATTTTTGTAAAAAAATACCAATTTCCGACGAAAAACACTACCGCAACCTAAGGTTGTTCAAAATTCTAAGTTTAATTTTGAAGTCAAATGATTTTTGTTGAAAATAATCGACTGTCGGTATACAACGTCTACAAAACAAAAAATTTAATTATACAAAAATTGTGAATTTAATGACTGAATGATAACCTGAAAAATCTTAGATTTTTTAAATTAAAAATACCAATTTTTGACAACAAACAGTAACACAACATAACAAAAAATTGTTCCAAACTGTAAATCCTCCTTGCAATGTAAATTTTTGTTTAAAATAACCGATTTTTTGTGAAAAACTTTAACACAATGTTAAACTGTTTCTGCAGCTAGCTTAACAGTTTACACAAATTTTTTATCTTCTTTGAAATCTATAATGTTGAAAGGATTCTAAATCTTATTCAAATTATAATGGTTTTTATTTGAAAATACCAATTTTCGATGTAAAGGGCTAATGTAACATAAAATTGTTCAAAAATTCTGAATTTATGTTTAAATCTAATAATTTTTTAAAGAAATTTCAATTTCCGATAAAAAACAATAAAACAATCTGAAATTGTTCAAGCTTATAAATTTTATTTTTTTAAATTTGCAGCTAAAACACACAAACATAACCTAAAGTTGTAGAACAATTGTAAGTATTTATTGAATTATAATAATTTTGTATTAAAAATACCACAAATTGCCGACAAGAAAAAAAGTAACATACCATACCAGAAATCTGTTCAGAATTGTAAATCTTCTTCGAAATCTAATGATACTTGTTTAAAACAACCGATTTGATGTGGAAAACGTTAATTTAACTTGAAACTGCTCAAAAATAGCTAATCTTGTTTGAACTATAATAACTTTGATTTAAAAATACCAGTTTTTCGTGTAAAACAATAACGCAACCTCAAATTGTTCAAAAATTATGAAACATTAAAAAACTAATGATTTTTGTTTAAAAAATTTAATTTCCAGTGAAAAATGATAGCAAATCCGATAATGTAAATTGTTAGAAAAATTTTATTCTTTGAAATCTAATAATTTTTAATTAAAAATACCAATTTCCAATGTAATGTGCTAACATAACGTAAAATTGTTGAAAATTATGAATCTTTTGATGATGATTTTGGCTTATAAATGCTAATTTCAAGTGAAAAAAAAACTAACATAAACTAAAATGTTGAGAAAATTTAAGTTTTCTTCGAAACTTTATGATTTTATATTAAACTTCTTTTTATAAGAATACTAATATTCAGCGAAAAGCACCAGCATAAAACATGTATAATATTTTCAATAATTTATTGCACTTATAAACTTTTTGTATATTAAAGTTTAGTCACCTCCTAAGGAGTGTGCAAGGAATAATCTCTGGCTAATAAATTTTAATTTTAACCGCCTCAATCTCCTTTTATTGTGCCTTGAAAATGCCCCAAAAAATGCAAAAATTATTACTCGATAAGAGGCAATTTTCCAAGTATTTTTTAAACTAATTTTGTGTTGTTCAAACAATTATTATTGGTTTTAAACCATTCTTTCGACTGTAAATCGTGAAGTTATTATTTTCCGCGATAAACGATACAGTTGATAAATTTCAAGAATAATATTTCTTCTTTAACATATCCGTGATTATTTAAACTATTTTAATTTGTTTAAACCATTTGTCCCCCGTAAATCGTAAAAAGTTATTGTTTCCTGGAATTAATTACACAATTAACGAATGTTGAGAGTAATATATTTTTTAACAATATTTAACAATTATTTAAACAATTTTAATTTGTCTAAACCATTTTTTCCCAGAAAATCTTGAAAAGTTACTACTTTCCGGATTCGATAACGCATCTAATGAACGCTAAAAGTGATATTCTGTATGAAAGATAGTTTGCAATTATTTAAACAATTTTTATCTGTTTAAAAAATGTTTTTTCGTGTAATCTTGAAAAGTTAATGAATTTTAAGAGTGATATTTATTGTGGAAGACAGTTTGCAATTATTTAAAGAATTAATCATCATTCATGTGCGCCTTTTCATAGGAAAGGTAGGGAAAATTCTAGTTTCTTTGTATCTCTTATACTACAGCTCATTATTCAGTATTTTCTTATTTCATAACTTATACTTTAATTTTTTTAAACAATAATCATTCTTTTAACATTTCTTTTCAGTTACGTTATTGAAAGTTATTTTTTCAGATCGATTTTATTGATAAAAAATGCCAATTAATCAGAGACATAGTGTAAGAGATTAAAAAAAAAACTTATATTTTCTCCATCTTTCCTATAAAAAGAAGCAAGTGATATTGATTGTATAAACAATTGTAAACTATCTTTCAAAAAAAAAATCATTCTTAACATTCTTCACCTGCGACATTAATTCCATAAAATAATAACTTTTCACGGTTTACAGGATGAAAAAATTGTTTGTACAAATTAAAATTGTTTGAACAATTGCTGAATATCTTAAACGAAAAATATTACTTTTAAAATTCGTTAATTGTGTCATTAATCCCAAAAAATAATAAAATTTTACTATTTGAAGGGGACAATTTTTCTGAACAAATGGAAATCGTTTAAATAATTACAAAATACGTTCAATTATCCAGAAAAAATAACTTATCACGATTTACAGGCGAAAAAAATTGCTTAAACAAATAATAATTTCCCGGGCATAATAAAAAGGAATTCAGGGAGTCAAAATTAAAATTTGTTGGGTAGAAATTATTCCTTAAACATTCATTAAGAGGTGACTAAACTTTAATTTACAAAAAGTTAATATCAAGTATTTATATTTTCAATTGTTTTGAAAAACAAGCTTTTCCATTAAAAACTTCATGCTAATTTCAAAAGCCTGGGGGCACAAGTTAATTTTGAATTATTTGAAGAAAAAAAAAATAAGAAATTTCTTTTTCCGGAAACGAAATCCTAGTCTGACTGACGCTCTGTTTTAAACATTAGAATTTTAATTCGCCCTCAATAACAAAACCGTTTCAGATTATTGTTGCAAATTTGGTTTTAGTTCCGCTGTAAGATTTTATAGTAGTTAAAGCGATGACTTTATGGTCGAACAGTCGAACTCGAGCAAAGCCGTCAAGAGTCAAAACTGTGTCACGGTGTTTTACGGACATTAATGTAAGTATTTCATCGTACAGAAGCATCTAAGCTGCTCAATGTTCATCCGCTCGATGCATCGATTCCAAAGATAGATGAAGATTAAGTCACGTTTTTACGCCCGTATATACAAAAATATCAGAATTTATGAGACACCAGTATTTTTATATTTCATTCTTTACGATAACGAGCCTTTTAGAAAAAGAGATCTAAAAAATGTTCTTTGAAAGAAACGAATGTTATACATTATTTATGTTTGGGTAAATTGTTTCCATGCCTTATGAATTATTTATCAAATATTGAACATAAAGAAATTAAATTTAGGTTAAATTAAAATTGAGGTCATTATTCCCATCAATTATTCAAAATGACTCAGACGCGTATTTTATAAATAATATATCAAGTTCATGTCAATATTCCTATATTTGTAATAGTAAATAACAACAATTGTTAAAATTATTCGAAAATAGAAAAATAATATGAAAATCATCAAAACAAGCTTTAAACAATTATTTCGAAATTGTAAAATTGAAGGTTGTTTAAATTGAGTAATATCGCGATATCAACTAACTTGAAAGAGCAATAAGTAACGTTATTCACCTAAAAAATTAAGCAAAAAAAAAACATTTTCAATTATTTTACAACATTTACGGAAAGATGGCCCATTCCCCATAGTTTTCAAATGAATACAATTCGAATTTAATTGTTTCGAACGCTTCGGCACACGAATTTTTCAAATCGTTCAGCGTTAACCCACGCCCCAAATTTTTGAAATTAAAATGTTAACAAATTATTATCAAGTTCAGTTACTTCTTAAGGAAAGTTCATACTTTGCATTTTTTGGGGCTTTTTCCGGACGCAATGCAAGGTTCCGAAGGGTTGTCAAAAGTTATTGGGTGAAAATTATTCCTTGAAAATTCCGTAAGTGAATAAACTTTAATTTACAATGAGTTAATAGCAAGTACTTCTTTGTTCCATTTTTTCAGTTAACGAACCACTTAAGATGGTTCGATCACCAAAAATAAAATATATTAAATATAATTACAATTACAATATAATTTAGAATTTCGATGTGTTAATTATCTACTTAAATTTGGTTCAAATAACAGTTATTTTGTTATAATATCTTTAGTTATTTATTTTGGTATTTTAATTCGTAAATAATAATTTGAAATAATTTTTTATTTCTCTGGTAGCAGCAAATGTTTATTGAAAAATGCTTGCGAAAATCCGTTATAAAAATTATTGGTTTTAATACTATGTGAATTTCGCATTGACTTGTTACCAAACATGTTATGTAATAATAATTAAATTGGCATAATAAAAGATAAAAAAATAGTCCATTGCCGATGAAATGTGATTACAATTATTCTAATGTAAGTTGTGACAGAAATGCAGTATCCAAATTGTGAATCCTCGAAGAAAAATGTTTCATTTATGTAAATAATTTTGTACTAACCTTACAAACCATTTTTTTAAATAACTTTGTGTCATCCTTTATCACTGTTATTCCGTAAACTTATAAAAAGTGTGGAGATTTCGATGCTACTGTGTTCACTAGGCAAAGTATACTGAAAACTGTCACTTTAGACTTTGGGTGGGTCTTTTCCCCGCTTGAGAATAAGAAAGTAGTGGGAGAAAGTAGTGGGACATCTATATTTGCATAATCATTGTTTTAAAATTGATTTAAATTGATTTAAAAAATACATTTTTTATTTAATATTGTAACGTTACCATGACATCAACTGTCACTTTCTGATGAAAAACCAATCTCAAAATAAAGAAAACGAAAAAAAAAATCATTGCAAACGAAATCTATTACCAACTCACGAATAATTATGATTATTATTTAAAATTAGAATGCCAAAATAATTAACCAAAGATATGTGTATCAAAATAAACTGTGATGTTAACTAAATCTGCGCTACTTGTGATTTATATTAAGTACCCAGGCGGTAAAATTATACACAGTGTCAAATATATATAATTTTTATTTGTTTTATACATTTTTTGTACAAAAGAAATGAAAATTATACATAATTTTTCAAAAATTGTGTAAACTATATATAATTTGTTCGCCTGGGTATCATACATATTCAGGGATATGGTACCATATTAAATTTGATATGAAACGCTGTAAATTCCTAGCTTTTCAAGTAAAAATATTGCGATTTCAAAAAAATAGATTAATTTTCAACGAAGAGGATTAATTTTCTACCGAAAAATACGAATTTTCAATAAAATACATGAATTATTATTATTGACAACATATATGAGTTTTCAACCAAGAAAGGTCCAGTTTTAATCAAAAATAGAATAAGTTAATTTTCAGTCAAAAAATTATTTTTCAACTAAATAATAAAACTTTTTACTATAAGAGATGAAATATGAACCAAAAATATAACAGTAGACTTTTCAACCAAAAATAATGAACTTTTAACCAAAAAATAGTTGGGTTTTTCTTATTGTCTTCTATTAATTCAGTTCGCATTCAAGCAAAAAAAAAAAAAGAAACAGGAAAAGGGGAAAATTCTTCAAAATAGGAAAATATAGATTAATTATTTTTTTTAGATAAAATAGAACATGAGATAGATTAAAGATTAAAGTGACTAAAATGGATTTTTCCTGAAAAAAGTAACTTTTTCTTTACAAATTTACTAAAAAGTGACTTGAAAAAAATGACTGAAAGTTTCTTAAGTGACTGTTTGTCAGCCATGTATAGTGTACACATTGTATGTGTACATTTTTTAGAATAAATCAGGATTGAGGCGTGTGCCGAAGAATCTGAATCAATAAAAATATAATCATACTCATTTTCACTGACCCTAAAGTCAAATTTTTATCAATAATATCCAAGAATTTGACTAATCCTGATAAATAATTCATAAGGCAGAAAATATTTGACAACATCCGTTTCTTTGAAAGAAAATTTCTGGGATCTCTTTTTGTTTACTGAATGGCTAGTTTTCTTAAAGAATGCAATAAAAAACTACCTGTCTCTAATAAATTCTGATATTTTTGTATGTGCCAGCGTCAAAACGTGACTTAATCCTAATCTTCGGCATCAATGCATCTACCGTGGATGAGCATTGAGCAGCTTATAGGTTCTGCTGTAGGATGGAATACTCAATAACCGTAAAACACCATGACACAGTTTTGACTGCTTGCTCGAGTCCGTAAAACTGCTCGCCCTAGCAATATAAAGTCATCGTTTTATGCACCATAAAATCTTGTAGCGTTTTACCGGGACACGTTCGTTTCCATCAACGAAAAACGAGCTGCCATTCTCTCGCACAACTGGTTCGCTCTTGAATTTATGGCATTTCATTTAATGCGCCTACGATCAACTTCAAATATGGTCACACCCGCACGCGATGCGAAGACAATGGGCTGACTCAACGGACAGCGGGACGTAAATACCGGAAGTCGAGGTTTGTTTTTATCAATCATTGGGCCATGCGTCCTTTTTATAAAGATTTGGGAAATAACAATCCAACATTGACTGCACATCAGGCCTTAGGGATTGTCCATGAACTACGCTACCAATTTTGGGCTGTTACTCCCCCCCCCCCTCCAGAGATTTCACGTTTATCCTGCGTCAATATAAAATGATTTAAATTCCACCAATTTCAAGTCGAAACATGTAGCATTTTCAACAAAATATGTAGTTGAATTTTTAACTAAAAAACATTTTCTACTGAAAAAGATGATTTTTTAAACCAAAAAGACGAATTTTCTACCAAGAGAATTAATTTTTCACCAAACAGTTGCATTACTATCCAAACAGTTGAACTTTTAAGCAAAAGAGACGAATTTTTAACAAAGTAGCTTAGTTTTCGACCAAAAAAGATGACTTTAACAAAATAATTAAATTTTTAACAAAATAGTTGAATTTTCAACCTACAAAGATGCATTTTCAATCTGATGTTCGCATTTTCGAACAAAAAAGTTTTAAATTCAACCAAAAACAGTTGCATTTTCAACCAAACAGTTTTATTTTGAAGACTAAAATACGAGTTTCTTTTAGAAGAGAGTTGAATTTGCAACTAAAAGATTCATTTTCAACCAAGAAAGATGAATTTTCGACCAAGAAAGGTGACTTTTCTACCATTCCAGATGAATTTTCTATTTTAAAAAAAGAGTTTTCAAACAAAACATTTGAATTTTTTACCAAATAGCTGATTTTGTAACCAACGAAGATCAATTTCCATCAAGAAGATTAATTTTCCACCAAATGATAAATCTAAAACAAAATACATGAATTTTCAATCAAAGAATTAAATTATTAACTTAAAAAGATAAGTTTACAATAAAAAATGCAACAGTTGAATTTTCAGTTGAAAAAATGCTTTAAAAAAACATGAATTTTCAACCAGTTGAATTCAACAACAAAAAGACGAATTCTCAACAATATAATTAAGTTTTCAAGACGAAAATTCGAATATTTTAGAAAAAAGTTTACTTTTACATCAGAAAAGAAGAATTTCAACGAAAAAGCTAATTTTCAATCGAGAAAGATGAATTTTCAACCAAAAATGGAATCGTTAAATTTTTAGTTTAAAAAAATAATTTTCAAAAAAAAATCAAGCATTTGTATTGAACCAAAAAAGACAAATTTTTAACAAAATAGAAGAATCCTCAACGAAAACGATAAATTTTCAACGAACACGATTAATTTTCTAAAAAAAAAATTTCAACAAAATACATGAATTTTCAACTTACAAAAGAATAAATTGAACTAAATAGTTCTATTTTATACCAAAATAGTTGAATTTTTAACCGAGAATATGATTTTTCAACGAAAAAAGATGAATTCTGAATAAAACATGTAATAACTGATATTTCAACCATAAAATATTTTTACTTGAAATCAAAAACAGTTTAATTCAACCAAAAATAGAACAGGTTAATACTTAAGGCTTTAATTAAGGAGTTAATTAGCTAATTTAGGAGCTAAATAGTATAATTTTTATTGAATCTCTAAGGATTTTAAAGGATTTCAAAGATTTATAGGAATTTGAATGGTTATTCAAAAAATTTAATAATTAAGTTTAATTTAATTTATAATCAGGGGATTTGAAATGATTTCTACTTATTTTAATGAATTTTTACATTGACAAAGATTTCAAAGAATATTTTACTTCAAGGGATTTCCACGGATTTCAAAAATTTCAAGGGATATGAAGGAATTAAAAATATTTTAAGTTATTTTAAATGATTGCAAAGAATTGGTACCATTTTCACCAATCTAAAATTTAAATCGCCTCTTGATATTAACATTTAAAATTGTATAGGCATCAAGGCTCTCACTTTGAAAATATATAATTTGTCCAGATGGATTTTTGTTGAGTCCTAAGGAATACTAAAGAAAATATTCTAAGATATTTATGACACCAAAAGAGTGCAAGATGTGGACGCCTCGACCTTATTAAAAATTTGTTTAATGTAGGCTATTGGCTAAAAATAGGGTACTATAGGGACCAGATCTTAAAAATAGGGAACTGACAGATTAAAAATCGGCAGAGATCAATTGTAGAAGAATTCTAAAGTACCGATTTAATTTAAATTTCTAATGAAAGGACGGTTTCTTTCTGATGTACGAAACGATAATTAGAATACTTCCTTTTGGTTAATTAGAACAAAACATCATGATGAGATTTCTATTCTTTTTGTACAAAGAGGATGTCGGATCATTTCGATCGCTTTGATTTATGGCGACTGGTCGCTTCGATAGGTTCGTGTAAGAATTGTGGGTTAGAGCAAGATTAATATCATATTGCGAGCTCATCTACACTCAACATCTCTGAACTACTGCCTACTTTTCTCGAATCTACAACTTTACTCTTCACGATATGAAATCGATGCGGTAATTATTGGAAAGTCTTTCAAGGTGTAATAAGGTTATGAAAATGTGAAGAAAAAACAGACTTCACAGACCGAAATGTTTTCAAAACAGGAGAAATAGGGCGATTTCAGACGAAAATAGGGGAATAATAGGCTAATAAATGTTTGTAATTAAAATTAACGTAGGTATCATATTGAATTCTATATGAAACGTTTTAAAGTGATAAGATTTCAAGTCGAAATAAATTGCATTTTCATCATAATAGTTGAATCTTCAACCAACAAAACACGAATTTGCAAAAAAATGGTTCAATTTTCAACCCAAGAGATGAATCTTCAATCGAAAAAATGAATTTTTAACGAAATAGTTCAACTTTTAACCAAGTAGTTAAATTTTCAACAAAAAAGGTGAATTTTCAACCAAAAAGAATAATTTTATACACAAAAATACGAATCTTCCTCCAAAAATAACTAACTTTCAACAAAATAGTTCAATTTTCAATAAGATAGATGAAGCTTTAAAAAAATGAATTTTTAACAAAGCAGTTCAACTCTCTGTAAAGTAGTTGAATTTTCCACCAAAAAAGTGAATTTTTTTTAAGGAGATTAATTTTCTACCAATAAATACGAATTTTCGACCAAAAAAAGGTCCAGTCTTAATCAAAAATGAAATAGGTTAATTTTCAGTTAAAAAAATAACTTTTGAATTAATAAACAATGAAGTTTTAACAAAATATTTCAATTTTCAAACAAAGAGTTGAATCTTTAACCAACAAAATTATTTCTTGACAAAGAAGTTCAACTTTCGACCAAGAAGATAATTTTCTACCAAAAAAGACGAATTTTTAATAACATACATGCATTTTCAATTAAAAGATATCAAATTTTAACAAAAAATGAAATAGTTGAATTTTCAGATAAAAAAGTGTTAACTTTCAACCAACAAAACACAAATTTTCAACAAAATAGTTAAATTTATTACTAAAGAGATGAATCTTCAACCAAAAAAATAAATTTTTAATAAAGTAGTTCACTTTTGTATCAAGTAGTTGAATTTTCAACCAAAAAGGTGAATTTTCAGCCAATAATATATTTTATACCAGAAAAGACGAATTATTAAAAATATAGATAAATTTTCATTAAAAAAGTCAATTTTAACGAAAAATTAAATATTTAAGTTTTCAATTAAAAAAAAAAATTATATTAAAAAAAAACATGGAACAGTTAAATTTCCAATTTAACAAAATTATTTTTATCCAAGAAATATGAATTTTCACTAAAATAGTTGAATTTTCAAAAAAAGAAAAAAAAAATTTCAACTAAATAGTTGAATTTTCAAAACTAGAGAAAAGAATTTTCAACAAAATAGTTGAATTTTGAAACCAAAAAGACAAATTTTTTAGAATTCAGTTGAATTTTCAAACCAAAAAGTTGCATTTTCAACAAAAAAGTTCATTTTCAATCCAAAACGATGAATTTTCTATCCAAAAAGTCAAATATTCAACAAAACGATTCAATTTTCGACCAAGAAAGATGAATTTTTAATAAAATAGTTGAATTTTCAATCAAATAGTAGAAATTGGAACTAAAAGAGATGAATTCTGATCCAAAAATATAATACAAAAAAGAATGAAAAGAATTAACCAAAAAGAATTAACTTTCAACCAAAAATAGTTGGATTTTCTAAAAGGTTCTACACATTTAAGCCAAGAAACGCGGAAAAGAGGAAAAAATGGAAGTTTTTTTATAACAGGGAGAAAAAGAGGGGAATAGAGAAAAGAATGTTAAGTCTGCAAACATTTTTACGTATAAAAATACAGACTTCTTGGGCCCGTATAAATAATCAAATTGATTTCGAAAAATAAAAGATAGAAATCTTACCCTGACATTAAATTCGGTCACTTATTCACACATAATGAAGGCTTACCTGAAACAAAACAATAAAATCATCCATTATAAAATGTTAAAACTGTACCGGTTTTATAATTGATAGTAATAAAAAGAGCCTCGTAAGTTGAAATCTTTATCACGACACTTTCCCTCTCGAGTGCTAAAGAGAAGAAACATGTACGTGTACCCACAAAAGCGGAGAAATCCAAGAATACATGTTTGCTATTTTTTTCTGAGGGAAGATCATTCGAAGCTTATTAGATTCTCAAGGCTATGTATGCAAATGAAAATGAAAATGTAAGCGAATAACATAGGCGCTGTAGTAAGGGACTATGTTTGATAGCTTAAATGAATCGTCCTGATTACTAAATGCACGGTGAGCATGTTCAGCGTTCAGATGATGGTGCTCATAAATGGCTTGCAGTGTTGTGATCATTTCAGAGCATCCGTTTCTTCATTAACTCTTTCTGGTTCTTTATACGTTTTAAATGTTTTTCAGCTTTCCCCTTCTTTATTAGAACGCAAAGCATCAATCTACAGTATATTATTGCAAGTTGTAGTATATTCAATTAAAAGATTTATTTATTGGCTGTGTCTAGCCGTCCCGAAAAATTGGCAGAGCTGGAAAATGGGATGGACAACTAGCCAAATTTATGAAAAATATTTGACTACTCATCCCGAATTTTCGAGACGATGAGACACTTTCATATTTATTAATAAAAGATTTGTGATATCAAATAGGTATATCTAAATGTCAAAGTCTATAAGCTTTAGATAATCCACCTTATAAATTATTTTCCAACCAAGCAACCAAATATTTTTGTTGTTTCACAAACGTTTTGGTCATTAAAAAAAAACTTTTTCTGATCAAAATTTGACTGATTCAACGAAAGTTCACATTTGTGTTACAAAAAAAAGTAACACAAAAGTTTGATTTACTCTAAAACGGAACCGGAATTTAAGATCAAGTTAGGCCTCGGACTCATTTGAAAAACTGAGTATAATGTTAATAGAACACGGTAAAGGAATTAATATTGAATCAAAAATTTTGTAGTCCCAAGAAAATGTACTGGATTGAAGAAACTTGATTTTCTTCATCTAAGTACATTTTCTTGAGACAAGACAATTTTTCTCGGATCATGAAAACATTGTACCTTCGTATTCAGACCGACTTTTTTCTTGATTCAATGCAATTTTTCCCGTGGAGCATAAATTTCGAAAAATTGTAGGAAAATATTGTAGTGCAATTTTTTATAATTTTACGTAGAGGAGTTGACTATTTTTGTAATCTGGTATAGCATATACATCCCTTGAAATCGTTTACATATCATTGACATCCTGAATACATTTTTAAATCCCTTTAAAATTTTCTGTAATTCTACGAAATTCCTTAACACTACTTAAAAATGTTTAAATCTCGTTAAATTCCTTGGATTTTTTCAAAACACTCTAAAATCTTTAAAATCCTTTAAAATTCCTTGAAATGTATAAAATTCCTTAAATTTTGTTAAATCCCTAGTAATTCCACAAAGATCGAATAAAATCCAGTGAAAAATCTTGAAATCTATGATATCTCAAAATTCTTTAAAAAATGATTAAATCTAAAATTTATTAAAACTCCTTGAATTCTGTTGAAATCGTCTAAAATTCCTCTAAAATTCTCCCATGTTTAAAGATGTTCACTATGTGTTCAAAATTGAGGAAATTGTATTTGATTTATAAAATCGACGAAAATAGACAGGATGTTAATTGCTGTGAATTTTGAAGGAAAAATCTAAATATGCTTTATAAAAAAAAAACTGTTCAGGTTAAAATTGTTTATTCTACAAAAGTTATATAGACTTTTGTGTTTTAGCTTCAATTTTAGGTAAAAGCAGCAATTCTTATCCAATCCTAATGATCAAGGATTAGTTTTAGTCCTTGAAAGATTCTTTACAATTCTATTTCGTTGGGTTTGATTAAAATTAAAATTATTTAGAAAAAAAATTTCTCTAATAAAATTCAACAAAACAAGATTATGAAGAATCTTTCAAGGAATCAAATCAGCTCTTGATTATTAAGATTGGATAAAAAATTCAGCTTTTACCTAAAATTGAAGGCAACAAGAATCCATATAGAATTTTTCAACTAAACAATTTCAACAAAATCATTTGAAATTCTTTAGAAATTTTTTAAAATCTTGAAATTTGTGTTCCCCTAGAAATATTTTGAGATCCGCATAAATCCTTTGAAATCTCTAAAAGGCAGTTCAAATTCCCTTCCATTTAATTTACTCTCCATTTCATTTACTCTAGAAATTGTTGGAAATTCCTTAAAATCCCTTGAAATCATTGAAATCCTTTGATATCTTTGAAATCATTTGATAACTTTGATATCCTTTT
This sequence comes from Andricus grossulariae, assembly GCA_011634705.1. Classification (NCBI taxonomy): domain Eukaryota; kingdom Metazoa; phylum Arthropoda; class Insecta; order Hymenoptera; family Cynipidae; genus Andricus; species Andricus grossulariae. The sequence continues at coordinate 13,078,712 of JAABKJ010007545.1, forward strand.
AAAATTCCTGCAAATTTTTGAAATCTTTAAATTTCGTGGAATCTTGTAAAATATCCTAAATGCTTTCAAATCCCTTGGAATTATTTAAATCTTTATGTCCTTTGGAAATCCTAATAAAATAGCATAGGTCTGGCAAAATGCCTACAAATCCCTTGAATGACTTGGAAATCCCGAGAATTATCTTGAAATTTGTAATATCTCTTAATATTCCTTCAAAAATGTTGAAAACTTTGAAATCCCTTGATATCTTTTGAAATTTCGATTTGTGAGATGGCGAATATGTTATTTCAGCCAATCAACGAAGAAGTTTAAAAATATGTTTAAAAGAAAAGTAAAAAAATAATTAAATTAGCGAGCAGTTTGAGAAAATAGTAGCATTAGCCTAATTTTTTTCAAAATAGTAAAATAGTTGTATCCTTAAAAAAAATGTCCAAAAAGTGTCATTAGTGTCGTCAGTCCGAGGTCAGTTCACACAATCAAACATGACATTATTATTATTATTATATCATTAAGCCGTTTCCCTTTCGGGGTAGGCGTGAATTGCTTGGTTGGATAGTAGTAATGTGTGGATGGGTATATAGGTATAGGGTAGATAGGTATACACTCAGAAAAAGAATTGGATGGTGAGACCTGAGAATTGGATGTGGTATCCAATTTAGTTGGATTTTGCAGCGCCATCGCATTAGTGGAGGCTCGCTGAAACTATAAGTTGGCTGCCTCATCCAACTATATTGGAGCACTGCCCAAAAAATTGGAAAGATTCTGAAAGGACATTTCTGATAGAATCTGAAATAGTCGGAAAGAATTTCTTTTCAGATTCTGTCAGATCCTTTCCGAAATCTGCATGCGAATTTTTCAGTTCCTTTCCGAAAATTGGTCCCAATATAGTTTTTTCAGATTCTATCCGATGTGTCCCGCTGGTGTTTTATCAGATTTTATCAGAAATGTCCCACATAGTTTTATAAGATTTTATCAGAAATTTCCCACATACTTTCATCAGATTTTATCAGAAATGTGCCATAAATATTTTTATCAGATTTTATCAGAAATTTGGCAAAATATTTGTATTGGATGATAATAATAATCGCAATACATGTAATAATGACTAACTAAAATTATTATCTGATCAATTAATTGTTAATTAAATACTAATATTAATAACAAAATAAAAATAAATTTAATTCAAAAGAATTAATCTAATAATAATAATACTTTTGAAATAATATAATAAATCAGGCTTGGATGAAAAATAGTAACTTTATTAAATAATAACTAAAATTGTAATACATTCATTTACATATTTATTATTATTTACTACTTATATTTATTATATTATATTTACTAACTTATTATCTGATCAATTAATTGTTTAATAAATAGTAATAATAATATCAAATGATTGAAAATTAACTATAACATCGTGAAAATTATCTAATTACTTTGAAAAATAACCAAAAAGCATTATAATTAAATATTCTCATAAATTCGCGATAAATTCTCAAAACTTCGGTAACATACCGGTATGTTACCGGTGATATTACCCGATTTTAAATTACCGACAATTTAAAAACTCTGTATCGATCTGAAAGTTTGGAGAAATAAACAAAAGGAACTAAGGCATTAGTGAAAACATAAAGTAAAAAATAATAATGATAATTAATACATTTTTGTAATTACGAAAAGAAATCGGATAAACTTCCGAAAAGCGGATACCTCCGATTTTTCGAAACTCCATACATTCACGTATTCTCAAGCGCTTGTTACGAAAATGATAGTGTAAATACCCAAGAATTTGAATTTGAAGGTCAAAATCCCAAAAAACTATACAAATTTCACGTTTCATCGTTTAATTTCAGTCAACAATGAAATTTAAAAAAAGCCTTAAATCAAGGTTGTAGATCACAATGTGTAGCGGCGTGTGACATCTGAAGGGTTTTATTCTTTCGCGAACGAAAACTTCCATCTAAAACTTTTTGACCAATATTACTTCTGTGACCGGTCACAGAATGGCCGAACACTTACTTGAATCAAGCCAATTGCACGTACTGAATTTCAATAGCGATTTTCTCAGAAACTATCAAACTCACTACTATATTCGTAATAAGCGCGAATACATAGTGTGACGGGGTAATTTGCACCCCGCACAAATAAATCTAAAAACAATAAAATTTAGCTTCAAAATCATTTTACTGGGGATATGAGTTTGGAATCACGAATCAAATCTACGGGCTGTCTGCGAACAGCGCCTTACTAGGGAAAGGGTTGGTCCATCCTTGTAGAGCCCCGCGTGCAAGGATAAGGCTGCATACTCTGAGAGGTCGCCCGGTATCCTAGAGTCACCGTTTAAGACACTTCACCCAGGTGCCATTCAGCTTTCGGCACGGTTCCTTCGGGACCATCCCTGGGCAATTGTCCGCGACTGCTTATTAATTATTGTAACCATATTCGGCAGAAACCCTTGGTACAGGGACCCTCTATTCGCAACCCGAAGACGCGTTCGGTATATATATATATATTTCGTGTGGAAAAGAGTTCATCTTACATAATAATTTTCAAGTTTCTACGATGTAGACTATCTTCTGATACTTAGTTATTTATCAGTCAATCAATTAGTCAATTATTTAATTAGTTTTTTTATCAGTTGCATAATTACGTAGTTAATTTGTTTTCATATTCTTTTATTATCAACAACTAACAATAATTGTTTTCTCTGCTATGATTAGTTTATCATTTTTTGGTATTTTTAACATAAAATAATACAACTTTATAAAACCAATCCCCTCAATAACATTTTTTATACGTAATAAGTAATCAACGTAGAACCAGATAATTTATATATTTTTTTCTTCATTCACTTTCGAAAACAGATATTCTGGAAGTAATTTTCATAAAGTGAAAACATAAAATATGCACACAATGGATAGTGTGAAACGTATTATTTAAACAAGGGTTGAACAATTAATTTTTTTCTAACAAAAGAAGGAGAGAAAAGTGCACTTTTAATGAACTGCAAATGCATATATGCTACCAAAATGCTCAAATACGGTCGCAGTACATTTGTCAGTACATACAGTGCCTGTCGAATGGAAAGGGTCAAAGCTTCATGGTCATAACTCGTGACCTATAAGAGCTAAAACATTTTTTTTTATTCTACGTAAAATTTAGCCCTCTATAATTTATCCTCTTAACGTCTTTCTGTGGGAATATGTACGAAACGAGCTGCTTTGAAGCAACGTTTTTGGCTATAAATAGCTCAAAACACCAAAAAATGTGTGTTTTCTTTTTGAAAAGTCATAACTTGATAACTTGATATATGGAGACTAAAATATTATTTTGATAGATTTACGCACAATTTCCTGCCCCATAATTTTTTCTCTGGCACCACTTACGTAGCTTCACTCAGAAGTGAAGTATTTTGAAAAAACTAAACACGAGTGATTTGCCCTGAAAAGTAGGTCAGACCTGGTCAACTTTGGGAGGCCATAACTATGACCTATTGTGGCTAGTTCATTGCATTTTTTTTAGAATTACTCGAAATTGCCTCTACTTTAATTGATATCCAGAACATTTTTTCATAAAATTAACAGGTTCAAAAGTACATTGCCTCCGGGTTCTGAGCTTTTGTATTTTTAGCGTCTAACGTGACTTATCTAAACATGCTCCGTTAAATCTGCGTGTATTAGAGCTGATAGTGTCAAAACAACCTGCCACCAGAAATTACAACAGGCATCCGTTTCTTTTCAAGCCATCTTTTAACTTACAGCAAACGTTTCATGTTCCATTTGTTGGGCTCTCCGTATTGTTGATCGACTTCAGTTGATACCGTCTGAATATAAATTGATTTTTTACGAGTTAATCGTCTTAAATAATATAATTAATTCAACATATAAATTTATTACACTAAATTTACCTAAATTATGTCCTAAGCTTTCCGCCTTAGCTATCATACACAGAGAGAAAATCCTTACTTTTTTCGTATGATCTCGTCTCACGCTACGTTAGCATGGACTATATCATACTATGACAGTATACATTCTTACTATTTTAGTAAGGATCCATACTAAAATAGTAAGGGTCCACACTAAAATAGTAAGAATGTATACTATCATAGTATGATATAGTTCATGCTAACGTAGCGTGAGACGGGATCATACGAAAAAAGTAAGAATTTACTCTCGGGGTACGTATATCGCCTGCCTGTCTAAAGTTGCTGCAAGCTTCGGTGATATTATTTTATGTCTTTTAGGATTATTTTCATTCCAGTCACTCGTTTCCTACAAAAGTTGTATTTAATATTGCAGCATTTTTAACAATTTCAATAAAATTGCAATAAAATACTCACCTCATTCTGACTGCCTAAAATTTCATTCAAATCATCTCTTTCACACTGCGTTTCTATGAACGGTGAAGGAACTAAGAATTGGTGATTTTCGTCGTTCGACGCTTTTCGTTTTTTTTTAATCTTTTAGTGGTTCCATTTCAACATTTGGGAGGTCGATACGTTGCCCTAGCCTCCCTACAGTCCTGACCTGTATCCGAAAGACTTCTTTTTGTTCCCGAGGATCAAGACAACCCTGAAAGGAGCCCGTTTTGAAAAGATTGAAGCGATCCAAACCGCCGTGACAAAGGCTCTGAACGAGGTCCCCGTCGACGCCTTCCAGGATGCATACCGTGCATGGAAAAATTGCTGGCAAACGTGTGTCGATTCCCAAGGGAATACTTTAAAGAATTTTAAACTTTTGTAACGGTACAGTGCAACCTCCGAATAAGACCGCGCTCGGGCATGTAGGGGAATATAATTCCGAGAAATGATTTACCCCCACCCGCGGTCCGAAATCGCCACGAAAGATTCTCGGCTCAACCTGCGAATATGACCGCTTGCACTCGATGAATTTCACGTGCAATGTGTGGCCACCTTACATGTGTCTTATTCGGAGGTTCGCCCCCGATTCTATGATGCGCGCAGTAGTGGGAGAAACTTTCAAACGAAGATTAGGAAAAGCGTTCTTATTGGGAGAGGGCTGATTCAGAGGTTACACTGTATCTTTAATAATTTTTTTTAACAAACCTAATTGCATTAATTTCCGGATAAACTATAGATTCACGCCTCCCTTCTTCTCTTTGTGCTAGAGGAAAATCTTTGTTTTCTTAGACCTTTATGATTCATTGCGTTAGCATGAGCAATATCGAACAAATCATCTGCGTAATCAATAACATTTTTTTCTTTCTGTAAATTAGGTCTCCTCACGTGAAGTCTTCTTAATTCATGCCGTGTTTCATACAATTTTTTCGGTTTTGTAATATAATGCTGCTCTTCTCGGGTTGAAATTCGAGCTCTAACCCAAAAATGTTGTGCTTCTTGTAAAAATCATCTGATTTTTAAACAATAAAATGCAATTTTAAATTATTAGGAATAACAAATTTAGTATGATTCCTAAATAAGGCACTGAAATTAAAAGTAAAATTAAGTAAATAAAAGTTGCATAACTGTAAAAACAGTTGACATACCTTACACTCTTTTGGATACCTTTTTTAAAATGAAAATGAATATACACAAAAACACTTAAAACCTCCTTATTTGAGGGCAATTGAGATCCGATAAGTTTCTCACTTTCAATCATTAAATAAGTAAACATTTTTTATATTAATCATTAAAGTTTAGACTGACAGAAAAAACTGATATTCATGATATTTAATCACACTAAAAATCAAATTTCTGTACATTCAGCTCACAAAATAGAATTGAAAACATGCGATCCGATATTATTCTTCAATTTTGCATTTAAGCTAATAGTACCATCTAATTACCAAATTTTGAATTTTCATCTGTCGAAAGTTAAAAGCTATAAATTAGATAGCAAATCTTTATTTGGAATTGAAATTTCTCATGTGTCCCTTAAGGGTTTATATTTTCTTTTTACCTCTCCCCTATTCCTTTAAGTACGTAGAGACACTTTTTCTCTAGTGGTACCGGTCCCACGACTTTCCGGAGATCAACAACTCCCTTGCTAGGCTAGTGTTCACTGCATGGCCCACCGAGGCTCTCCCAGAGTGCGAGGCGGGAATTGAACCCGCAAGCTTACGGAGTGGGTCTAAAGCCTGTGCCTTAGCCCCCACGAGAAAATCTTTATTTTAAGCGTAGTATTTTCCATGTTCTTATATTACAAATTCTTATATAATTTACACTCCAAATTTTTATTTCACATTCATAAAGTTGAGAAAACATACTTCAAAATTACAATTTAGTGCAAAATGTAAAAAGTTTAGTGTTGGGGGTAAATTCAATTTGAAAATATAATTTTCAGGTTTTGTATTGCTCACATGGCAGTTTTGTGTCATCGTTGTAAATGTTGTACGATTCTTTTTAAAATTCAGGGACTTATTGAATTTTTAACACTTTGGGGTACTTTAAAGGTCGTGCCCCACCTCTAAACATTTTTTTTAATTCTCAAAAAATTTGGAAATTTTTTTTCACCAAAAGACACAAAATGAGGAGGTGAGACTTTTAAAAATAAAAAATAAATTTTTTGGACCACTCTAATACAAACATACACCCATACATCTTACAATTGAAATCATGTGATACTTTTTGGAGACCATATACGCATATTGGCCGGTTCCCATACACCTTCATACTTTCTTTGAGTTACTTGGATACCAGCTATATCAGCGGAGACATATATATTATTTCTCAAGACTTTAGTGATTACCTAAGGAATTTGGTTTTAGTTTAGCACAAATGCCCTTCGTAGAATCAAAGTTTCTGATCATCACGTAATCATCCAGTTCGTATTGGTACCCTTCTTTCCGCTTCTTGTCCGCATACACTTTCTTATAATTTTGATTCTTTTCTATCTTTTGGTTAGCCTGCGCCCGCAACTCGTCTAAGTCTCTCGCTTTAATGTCTATTCTACATTTAGGGAACTCTTTTCATTTCGTCATTTACCTTTCACTGGAGCAAAGGCGATACACTTGAAATAACCCTTTACATGCTCTCCTATTTTCTTTCTTATTTAAGGAAACCAATCATTTTTACAAACGATTTGGTATACTTTTTCAGTCCCTGTATATCCTAATTCGTCGTGATACTTGAAGAATAGATTTTTCTCCACACTGTTTGGTACATTGAACAAAAGTAAATCATCTTTCTTTCGATAAACTACGCCATTTCTAGCCTCATACATCGTCTAATTTCTGAACTCGCTTCACAATTTCCACAATTCGTCCATCCGCAGTCTGAGCTAAAGCCAAATTTTTCTCAAATGACTTGTATTCTACAATAGCCGTATACTCATAAGATTGAAGCTCCATGACCCACCGATCAATTCTGGGGTTAATATCTTTCTTTTTAGGGCTAACGTAAGCAAAATGCAATCTGTAAGTATTTTAAAAGGGCTTTTTCACAAATAGACACGAAAAATGCGAACGGAATAAACTATGGCTAACGTTTCCAGCTCTAACGAGTGGTACTTCCTCTCAACCTCAGACGTACTCTTCGAAAAGTTAAAAATCGGATGAAAATTCAGATCTTTATTTTTTTGCATTAGGACAGCCCCAAAGTAAATTGAGCTTGCATCGCAATACAGTTCGGTTTCATCATGAGGGCTGCAAAATGACAAGATTAGTGCCTTCACTATTTTGGCCTTCAAAATTTCAAAGGCTTCCATTTCTTTTTCCTCGAACTTGAATTCCACTCCCTTCCTCAACAAATCATACAGCAGTTTTGGTAATAATGAAAACTACTCAATTTACTTTCTAAAAAAGTATGCGACCCCTAGAAAGGATTGTACCCCCTGCACGTTTATTGGAGGAGGAAAATTCAAAATCGCTTGAATTCCTTTTTTATTCGGCCTAATCCCCTGTTAATTTATCTCATACCCAAGGAATTCGGTAGTAGTATATAAAAACTTGCATTTATCCAGTCTTAGTTCCAATATATTGTCAACCAACAATCTGAAAATTTTTGCTAGCACCACACAATGATGTTCAAGGGTAGAAAACGTCACCATGATGCCATCCATATACACAATAATATCTTCTGATCTAATTAATTCCTGCAATTTTTACGTGGTAAAATCCATCCTTGAGATTTAAAAAGCTGAAATATTTTGTGTCACTTATGCAATCAATCTGGCCTTATCTGAATTCTGAAAACACTAAGTTCGGAGTATAAAAAATGGCCATAGATGACAAGTAAGTAGTAGTTTGTTTCCAATATTTCTTTTTGATAATATTTCAATTTTGCATCGCATATTTATCTTTACTCTATAAAAGTTATTTTGGGTTGTGATTCAATAGAATTATCATCACATTAATTTCCTCTAAATATTTATTTCACGTTAGAGATATCGAAAAGTATACAGAATTGAGCCCCCGGATGCCATAAACAGCCCGCAGCTCGAAAACGCGTAAAAGTATTGTCCGATCGTCTTAAAAAAAGAAAATTTCCAAAATTGAAAAAACAATTTTTTGAAAATGTAATATTCTAGGGAATAACGAAATTAAACTTTTTCCTATTAGATTTTTCTTGCCAAACGTTTATGTTTAATAATAGAAACAAAATATTGAAAAAAGTTTCTCCTAAATTAAGTTTTAAAACTTAAATCATTCTAACTCGCCCAAATATTATTGAAATGAGTTCATATTTGTAGGACATATTCAAAATACTCTAGTGATACCTAGGAAATCACGAACAAGTTAACAATCGCTTACTGTTTAATAATATTTAATTGCAAGAGGAGGCCAATCGATAATTGTGTTTTCTTGGTATCTAGGTAACTTCGACTTTCAAACAACTTCCAGTGAGTGATTTGTTCAGCAATGTTGAATGAAGTTTCTTGGAAAATCTCAGATCGATTCGTTAAAAATTTACTGAGATATTCAGATTTGGAAAAAGTACTCGACATCTGCCCGCGCTGTTAGCTAATGCGTCGCGAGGACTACTCTGCCAGACACCGTGTTCGAAGTTCAGTTTTGATTTTTTGTTAATAATTTGAAAGGAGGTATGAGAGAAATTAGTTAACTCTATTCATCCTTGAAACTGTTGATTTTAATGTAGGTCTGTGAACTATAAAAAATACTGTATTTTTGGGAAACTCATTGTTTTAGAGATAACATGTAATAAACTATTACAGACAGTGTTACCCCCCTTCCTTAAAGAATCCTTCTAACATAGTGAACATGTAGCTTCGTTTTTCGTCATAAAAAACGTGCACATTCAATATGTTTAACCATATTAATCTTTTATAAAATTGGACATGAACAGGAAGTTTAGGCACAGCCAGATTTGGAGCGTAATTAAACTCAATACGCAGTAGATCTTTTTCTGATAACATTTTCCTTTTTAACAGTAAATAAATATCTTTACTTCCTTTGTTTTCTATAAAATCTCTATCAGGAAAATCCTTCTTCTTATTCTCGTAACAGATATTGCATACGTCAGTTCGTGGTTTTCTAAATGTCAAGTCGACACTGTGATTGAAAAAAATAGAATACGTTGGAATATCAATCGGATGAGTCTTGTTGCCTGTAACTGTAGCATAATAATCCAGGAACAATGAGTTTAATGTTGTTATATTTAAATCAGGATGGTCGAAATAAGATAACTTTGATGTCTCATGTTTATGATGAGATTCTGAATGGGGCAGTGATCTGCAAGTGCTCTTGTATTGATTGCTTCATACCGTTTGTTAACTTTTTCTTTTGCTTTTCATGTGTCCCCCGATTGTCATTCAAAGTCTCGTTATTTTTGTGTATTGTAGCAAATTTCGCTTTGCCTATTTGAAATAAATTAAACATAAATTTTTGGAAAACAGTCACACTTCTCATTAATGAATGAAATGTATATTACCAAATAGTAACTTTTTTCTCATCGGATCTTTCATCCGCTTCATCTTTATTCTTTGTAGACTTTCCTGTTATCATTCCACTTAACATTATCTTCTGAGCTTGATAACCGAGCACCTCCAAAATGACTTATGACATTCCTTTTGCTCCTCAATTGGAATTTGTTTAAAGCAGTTCTTGCATCATTGACTGGTTGGTTGAAAAAATTTTGATTCCATTATCTTTCCCGACTGCGACACATATTCTTGTCCCTACAATAATTTGATTTACATTTATAATATAACAAAATTTGAATGCTTGTTTGTTTATTTACTTTTTTACTTATTTATTCACTTGTTTATTTATTTACACACTTATGCAAGAAGTATATCAATAAGACAATTTTTTGCATCCATAATTTTTTAACAATGCGGTAATTTGGTTAGCAGATTTGAAAATAAATAATAGACCTTCAATGATCATGAAATATATCGAGTTTTAAGCGTTTAAAACGAGTTCTCATATATACACATAACTTATACAGGATGTCCCAATCCAACTTAGGCAATGCAATATCTCGAAAACAAAGAGTTTGCGCAAAAAAATGTTGGGAAAAAAGTTGTTGGACTGAAATGGGGGCTATTTAGTGAGACACCTACATTTTTGGCCTGGAGCCTGTATTGGGCCCTATAAGGCCCAAGTCTATTTTTTAAAATGAGAACCCCTATTTTGTATTGCATATAAAATTAAAGCTACAGGGTGTTAATCCTGCCAATTAAGACAAGATCAGTCAACATCTCGGCTAATTAAGGCAAGGTCAGTCCTCCGGCAAATCGAGGCAAGATCAATGAACGACCTAGCCAATACACGGTGGGATGAAATCTAAAAAACTGGCCAAAAGTTAAGATTTCATCTGATTTGTATGAAACTTCACATAAGATGGTTTATCGAAAAATCATCAAGAACAAAACTTTTTCATTTTTTTTTCATACAACAAGAATCTGCAATGAAAGATAGGGGTTCCGATTTTTAAAAATAGACTTGGGCCTCATAGGGCCCAACACAGGCACCAGGACAAAAATTCAGGTGTCTCACTATATGGCCCCCTTTAAGTTCGACAACTTTTTCTCAAACATTTTTTCCGAAAACTCCTTGTTTTCAAGATATTGCAGTGTCTGAGGTAAAATGGGGCATCCTGTATAAATATTGAACGAGGTCTTTTAAATCACCATTAATTTAATAATATATATTCACAGAAGTAATTAAATCAGTTCTGAATAGCAATGTTTATTTGTTCATATTATCATTTGTTTAAGGATATGTGATACTTTTATACTTTATCATATGAGCAATTTACTTTACCACGATTTTTCCCCTAATTTTCAATTTTTTAACAAGAAAAAAATAGTATCCAGACGTAAAGAAAATGGACACGGACTCTGGAGACTACTGTTTTGTTGAAAAAGTAAAAATTGTGGGGGAAAAAAACGTGGGAAACTAAATAGCTCTTATGGTAAGGTATCAAATGCCTTTAAACTGTTAAAAGGAATACAAAATATATACATACTTCATTTTTACATTTTTTCAAAATATTTCTAGCCCAAGTTTCTTCAAACCTTGCTCGTTTCCTTCTATGGGAAGGACCATCTGATTCATTTGCCATCACATAAATGTGAAAATTAAATTTGGAAACTTAATTTTAATTATCACTTTAACTGTAATAAAATACTGTTGCACGAGGTGAACACTTCCGTAGTGAAAACTACAATGATGTATTTTATTTTAAAGTAAAATTCATTGTTTTGGCTGCTTTTAGGATAAAATAGACTGGAGGTCATTTGGTGGTCACTCAACATACTTACAAATTTTTCTATTTTCTTTCGAGTTCATTTCCCAGTAAATATCAGCCTCGTGCACGCAAGGATTGCGCAATAGTCTATCAAATAACTTTTTCTTCTATTATACATATATTATAATATACTAATTTCTCTCCTACCTCCTTTCAGACGTCGAGTACTTTTTCCAAATCTGAATATCTCAATAAATTTTTAACGAATCGAATTGAGATTTGTCAAAAAAACTTCATTCAGCATTGCTAAACAAATCATTCACTGGAAGTTGTTTGAAAGTCGAATTTACCTAGATACTTTTTACCAGCGAACCCAAGAAAACATAATTATCGATTTACCTCATTTTGCAATTAAATATTAATAAACAATAAGCGATTGTTAACTTTTTCATGATTTCCTAAGCATCGCTACAGTATTTTGAATATGTCTTGCAAATATGAACTCATTTTAATAATATTTGGCCGGGTTAGAACGATTTAAGTTTTAAAAGTTATTTAAATTAGGGACTAACTTTTTTCTATATTTTGTTTTTATTATTGAAAATAAACGTTAGGGAAAATCTTAATTTCATTATTCTCTACATTTCTAAATTTTCAAAAAATTGATTTTTCCAATTTTGAAATTTTCTTTTTTTGAGGCGATCGGAGAATACTTTTACGCGTTTTCGAGCGTCGGGCTAGTTATTGCATCCGGCGGCTCATTTTTGATCTTCAAAATGCAGTGGTTTTTCAACAATAATGGAACGTATTGTTAATATTTTTATATTACAAATTTTTTTGATATAATTTAGGGAAATCGAAGAAGAAGCACTAGAAGAAAGGGAAACTGATTCTCCAGAAGAATGGCATCAGAATGTATGCAAGCAATTGAGGCGATCGGGCCGGAAATATGAAACAACAACAAAATACGTCTTTCGTCCAGCTCGAGAAATGAAGCCTCCTTGTGACTGTAGGATGAAGTGCGGAAATCCTATATCTGAAGAAGAACGAAGAAGTACATTTAAGAAATTTTGGACTTAAGTGATCAGGAATAGTATCATATACTATTTTTTGTAACCCTTGTAAAGGGAAGTTCGTGACAAAAGAAATATTGGGAGGCATCAACCTGGACTGTAGAATACTGCATTATATTCTAATAATTTAAAAACGATTTGACAGGATTGTTAAAAATGTACTAATTTTACAAAAAAATGTTTATTAATAAAGCCAAGAAAAACTAACATTCGCTTCTATAAAACAGACACTTTTATTAATTTGTTTTTAAGTCACAAAAAAACGATTACTTGCATTAATAGAACAGTCATCTCAAAATTTGACAGAATTGTCATTTGACAAAATTGCGTACCAGGCGAACTAACCTAAACGCACAACTCAAGAGCTGACGATATGAAGGTAGTTGCTATTCGTTGCGCCCGATGACTCCTGATTGATCGCGAGAACTCCAGTGAAACTCTCGACCAATCAGGCACCCTATACTGTTGGATCACGCGTCCGGTGGCTTCGGATCTTGCCACTAATCAGAAATTAGAGGTTCCTTTGATTTCCGTGCGTGGAATACAGCAGACACACACTTTCCTTCAAAGTGTATACTTTTGAAGAAAGCGGTCAACTTATCAAAGTATACAGAATCTGTTTTTGAGCACACTAGATATTAGCAAGGAAGTTGTCCACTATTTGCGTAACAAAATTCAAGATTCAGAGACTGGTATACCTAGATCATCGATGCATGGAAAGCATACAAAGCATAAAGTATCAGAAGAAATTAAAAATGAAATAATTTCTTATACAAATTCTTACACACGAATTGAGTCTCATTACTGTCGGTCTACTTTCAATCGAAAATACTTTTATCCTTGGCTTTCAACTGCACAGTTGTATAGATCGTTCCAGAAGCAATATGGAGTGGACCGTGCGAAGGAGTCTTATTGTAAGGAAATTTTTTTGCATCGAATTCAACATAGTGTTTCATCATCCTCCAAAAGACCGATGTGACCATTGTGAAGAAGCAAAAACTAACCAAAACCCTACTCTTTCTCAGTAGGAAACATACAAGGCCCATCACTCAGGAAAGTAAATCGAATCCAGGAAAGAACGGGATCGTGACCGAAGTGACAATAACCCGAGCACCGCCTATATCTGTCTTGATCTGGAAAACGTTTTTAGTTTAGCAAAAGCAGAAGTTTCTAATTTCGTTTAAAAAGAAAATTCAACGTGTAAGATTTAACTGCACAATCCTCGCTAAATAAGAGACTGCACTGTGCGGTAGGGCACGAGTACATGACAGGCAGAGCAGCGAATCACATGGAAACTGCGCTGATGAGAATTTTGAAAGAGATTTTAAATGATTTACCACAAATAGAATAAATTATTCTTTGATCTGATTCATGCGTGCCTCAAAATCGAAACTCAGTTATGTCCTTCGCAATTAATTTTTTTGTAGAAAAGCTGTCAAGAACCTTGAAAATTGTAATAATTGTACAAAAGTGTTCAGAACCAGGCCTTAGTCTCGTGCAGGAACTGGACTGTATGCACAGCAAAACAGAAAATGTCCTGTGAAATCGAGAAGTATTTAGTCCACCTACTTTATACCGGTATTTAAGTAAAATTGATACAGAAAAGATCTTATTTCTGGAAATGAATGTCGATAATTTTTTTAATTACCAAGATCTTGGAAAGTCTCTAAAATGGGATAGAGTTCCATTTAAAAGTATTTGAAGAATCGTTTATGAAAGAAGCTAGCCTTTCCACGTAACTTGTCAGAACAGACACGGCTGACAAATTAATCAAATTCAACTCATAAATCCTACATGAACGCGACAAACTCACAGCAAAGCAGCTCTTTCTAGAGTTCACAAAATCAAACTAAAAACAGAAGATTTAACAAAGTTGAAAAACAGAAAGGAATGAAATAAGACTATACAGAAAAAAGAACACATCAATGTCAAGAAAAATGATCTTCTTTTTATGATGAAATGCATGCCTGAGATTGATAAAGAGTATTATACGTCTCATTTTAAGTAATTTTTTGTTTACTTTTTACTTGACGTTCAAAATATCTAATCGAAAAAATAAAAGCTTTAAATAGTGAACGCTTTATGATATAAGTTATAGTTGTGGTAATTTTAACAATAATTTTTTATTAAAAAATAATTCAGTTAATTTAAGCAATTTTAATAACATACCTTTGCTTTGTGATAATAATTTTAGAAATATTTTTCAGTACCTATTTAACCACAAAAGTAATTATCAGAATAATACTGAAAAGTTAATAATTCTGAAATAATTTGATTAAATCAAGTATAAAAAATAATACTGTAATTTAATGCCTAACGCTTCACTGACAATTTTCTTTGTAAATAGTCTAATTATAAGAATTGTGTTACTTGGTGTGTTTAAATTTTAAGAAAAAAAATGAAATTTTTGAATCACATATTACGCCATGTCCAAAACCAATTTTCGTGATCTGCTAAAGTACATTCATAATAATAGAAAAATTTGTGGTAATATATTCTTGTTCAAGCATTATTTTTGAGTGATAGGCTTATTTTCGCATTTTAATAGAGCATAAATCAGTTAAAATTTGAACCTCATTTTCTCGGTTTGACAGTTGAGGGACATCGCGTACTCTAATTCTGGGGCGATTGTTTATTTAGAGTTCTAAAATCTACACACATCCTAGGATCCGCATTTTTCTTTCAGGTAAGGACAATGGGAGAGGCGTACTTAGAATCACTCTCTTGCACATAACCTTGATGGCAGAATTGATCTAACATTTTTCTTACGTCCCCTTTTTCGAAATAGGATAAACGGCGAGGAGAAAAGTGGAATGGTTGATGGTCTCTTGAAGAGAGTCTTAATTCGACCTTAGTTTTCGGTTCCTTAGGGTTTTTCGATTCTAAATACTTGCATCAAAATAACTCCTTTAATCGATTCTGAAAATTCAATTCTACTTCTGTATTAACATCAGCATTATCTCTTCCTCGCTTATCCTCTCTTCATCAATAAAAAGAATTTCGTTTTTTTTATTGCTGTCATCGTCTCGTCACCAACAAAAAGCTGTATATGTCTAGTTAATCCTGTCATGTGAGCCATACCCTTCAATACGTCAAATATTTTTACTTCAGATTTATTAATTCCAAAATAATTTTCCCTACCCTTATCTATATTCTTAACTAGTTCCAAATTTACATATTTAATTTTTATCATACTGACTGCGCTGTCCCTATCTAGAAGTACTCGAAAGGTCAGATTATACAATTCATCATGAGCTTCCACCCCGATGTCAACAATTCGGTGAAAATCATCCTTTTCCGCCGCTGGATCGATGTTCGCCACCCCCTGATGTGATCTTCCCTTTCTTTTAGGATACCGTTTGATCATGTGGTCCTCTGCCCCACATTCATAACAAGCGCCCCTTCTTCTAGGCTCTTGGTAACATTTTGTGTCTATTTGACCCAGCTTGCAACAATTGTAGCACCTGCCACATCCCCGTTTCATCACCCCACCCCCCTTATCATCACTTCCCCTGTCTCTTCCATTTGAACTTTCTCCTTCATTCCCCACCTTCACGGATTTCGAACTAGTATCACTCGCGTTGCTTCGATTTCGTAATCACACCTTCTCAAATGCTGAGAACATCGCCTTGACGGAATAGAACTGGTAAATCCTGGCTTGATCTCGTAGCAGAACATCTGGTATATCATCTATGAAGTAACCTACTCTCTCCTCCTCATCAATTGGAACCTTGTTAGCAAGGATGGTCTTATCGTGCATGTACTCAAACTTCTGAAAAGTTAAAACTGTCAATTATCTTGTTAAATAAAATAATTTATCAAAAATTCAAACAAACAAATCTTTTCGAAATTAAAACATCTTGTATTTAAAAAAATGTCTAAATTGAATGAATAGTTTAGGCTAAAAATTGAGTTGTCCACAGAAACTTTTTTGTCTCACTGTGAGACGGTAGAAAATCATGCAAAAGTCATCCATTTTTGAATAATTTCAATTATGGATGTGACAAAAGGACAGACCGACATTTCTATAAATATTAGATGAAAAATAAACGATGCAAAAAATTTCAACCCGTAGAAAATGATACATGAAAAATGTTAGCTCTCGGACTATGTAAACGCATTGAAAGTTGTGATATTCGGGTTAATCTGGTTAATTGGTATTGATTCTAAGGGTTAATTTATAACGATCTCTTGTAAAATGGGAGGATTTAGGTATGTAAAAAGTTGAAAAGGCATACATGGATAGAAATACACGTTTTTTTTTTAATTCTAATTTTTAATAAATACTATAATGTGCGAGTCCATAAGATTTTGAAACGGTGACGGTGTCAGGTAACCGATCTAAATGAAACTTCACAAGCAGGGTTCTGACTTTGCCAATACCCGGTAACCCGAGTACTCGGGTGGGTACCCGAGAGCACGAGTATTACTCGAGTGCCCGGGTGATAACCTTAATATCGGATACCCGGGTATTCGGGTAACATATGTGTACCCAGGTAAGTTTCGGGTATCAGGAATATAGTAAAACAAAAGGTAACATGATCACAAATGTCAGATAACCTTTCATTAAATTCGTCAGCATTAAGCCCCAAAAGCGAAGAATTCAAGTTCACAGTAAATTATTACTTATAACCTATTAGAATATTTTGCAAATGAAAACCTGCCGTATTTTATTTATCTTAGATTAAAATAATTCTTATTTACTTTTGTAATAATGTGTGAAAGTATAATTAAAAAGCGCCCGTATGTTCGGTTCTTATTTTTTTTTCGTTTTGCACATATTTGCAATATTTGATTAAAGTCTCAAAATAGGTAATGTTTTTTTCTTCATTCTCTTAAATATCGTATAATATTACAGCTTCGCTAGTGATTTCTTTTGATTCTCAAGTAAGGGTTATGAAACTGACGCGCGTTTATTTTTTGTTTTCTTTTCATTTGAAACTTGATGTCAAATGAGAAATCTTTTAAATTAAGAAAAATTTATAGAGTATCCGGATACCCGGGTATTACGCGATGATGCGGGTACCCGAGTCTTCGGTTATTACCCGGGTACGCGAGTAATACCAGTTCTCTCGGGTACGCAGGTCCCTGAGTATCCGAGTAAATATACAACTACCCGTCATAAAATCCTGGCCCTATTCGCAAGCCCCAAACGCCAGGTCAAAATGTTCATTAGTGGCGATTGCTTAAAATCAACATTTTGCTAAAAAATTTCAAATGTCGACACCTCGAGAATGGTTTATTGTAGTCATCTTTCGAGCAGCAAATCGAAATCGACCCGTTCAAAGACTAAAGTACTCTAGAGCATGTCAGCTGTCCGCTTTAAAATCTCAACTGCTTTCCACTGTCTAATGATCAATTGCGCCAGACAGAATTCGTGACCCCTCATGTGCTAAGCCATTCAAAGGTCCTTGCCGTGCTCAACATTTTTGAAAGTATTGGTCGATTTTACGAGTGGCTCTAGAATTTTATTTTTGGGTTTGAAAGCGGATGCGCTGTAGAGCATTCCAGTTTTTAAGTCGATCGATTTCGACAGATGCTCAGAACTCATTATATAGCGCGTCAGGCTTCCGTGCAGGAAGACTGGATTTCAATCCCTGAGTCGGCACCAATGGCAATCTTTCTGTGTACTTCTACCGGGACTTTGGTGGTTCGGAACCCACCTTAAACTGTAGGTCCCCTCAAAAGAGGCTAATTACTTCTCAAGGTAGATGCTCCATATCGAGGTGACTAGCCTTGGGGGTAACTAGTCGACTTTGAGAAGACTTGGAAAAGAGTTAACGATCTCTTTGCGTCGAAACTCTATGTCGAGGAGACTAGCGCACGGTAGTCGCTGGTCGATTTCGAGTAATGAGCGCACACACCTATACACTTCAATAACATACCAAGACAGTGCATTAAAACTGTGCATCTAACTTATGACCTCAGAGGGACTGCTCCGTCCACCCTAACCTGGCCGTATTCCCTCTACGGCTGGTTAGGAAGGCTGCCGGATGGCAGAGTGGGCGAGGCTCACTTTGCTGTGCAAAGAGGTCCGCGCCATTCACTGTGCGATGCGGTACGCCTGGCACTTGAAAGGTATATTTTCAGAATGTTGGAAACAACGAAATGCACCGAGATCTAAACTCTCAGTGAAGGTGGCCTGATTCGATGTACTGCCTTGAGAACAAACACGGGTGTGGCACAATAGAATTTATAGCTTAAGCGCCATGGGGGGACTTCACTGGCTCCCCCGCCCATATTACAAACTAAACTAACTAGTGTCAACGTGAACTGGAAATTGTCGAAGTTTTATCCAGATTGATTGCCTTAACCCGAAATCGATAAAAAATATCGTAAACTCGCACTAATGATAAAAATAAATATTCCTGAGTGCTTAAAAAAAAACTTTTATTTAATTTGTGCGTATATGCGAAAAATATTCCTAAACTATTCACTGATTTATTCAAATCCCACTGTTGTGTCTTTGTTGTGAATCATTGTGCTAGCATTTATTTCTTCTTACAGATGTCACTCTGTGAAGTCTTAGAGCCTCTGGACTACGAAGAGTTCTTAGCTCAGCATCAAGCAGTGTTGGACAGAGATACTCTGAAACCAATACTTGATTTTCCACCTGGTGATGTCCAATTGAGAATAATAAAGAGGAAAATTCGAACAGAAGAAACCGTGGTTCCATACGAGTCTTTGTAAGTACGCTTAAGCCTCACAAGACAAAACAAATGATTATTTACAGGTAGTGCTTTATGAAGGATTAGTCTATAATACATCTCGGACCTTAATTAATATTTTTTTAATTCTCTTAAGTGTTAATTGTAATTTAAATGCTGTTTGGCTCATTCCAAAGCACTTCAAATGGGTTCCATCGCACCACCTAAAACTTCAACTGCGCTCAATTGCAAGTACTGATAACGAGAGCGCGAATGGAGTGATGAGGGGGGCTGGTTACGCCGTTTACGTATCTCGAGTCGTAATTACTATTTTTTACATCGCTTTTGCTCATTACGAAGTACTTCAAAAGCGCTAAATCGCGCCACCAAAAAATTCAATTGCGCTTCATTGCAAGTACTGATAACGAGCGCGCGAAATTACGTGGGGGTAGGGTCTAGTGACACACTTTACGGATCTCGAGTTCTAATTCATATTTTTTAATTCTCTTTGGCTCATTCTAAAAGACTTGAAACGCGCTAAATCGTGCCACAAAAAATTCAATTGTGGTAAATTGTAAGTATTGATAACGAGAATTAGGTTGGAGGCG
>JAABKJ010007545.1:13098663-13140022 GCA_011634705.1 Andricus grossulariae
GGGGGGGGGGGGGGGGGGGGGGGGGGGGGGGTTGGTGATACCCTCTGCGTATCTCGAGTCCTAATTAATATTTATTGCTTCTCTTTTGCTCATTCTGAAAGACTTTAAACGCGCTACATCACGCGTTGAAAGTGACACACTTTATGTACCTTGAGTCCTAATTACTATTTTTTACGTCTCGTTTGCTCAGTTTCAAGTACTGATAACGGGAGCACGAAAGGAGGTTGGTGAGATTGGTGACACGTTACGTATCTCGAGTCCTGATTTATATTCTTTTATTCTCTTTAGTCTATTTCGCAGGACTTGAAATGCGCTCCATCGCAGCGCCGAAAAATTCAATCACGCTCAATTGCAAGTACTAATCCACACTTATCTATTGCGAGTGTTCAAAGTCATATAGAAAATTTGTATTTATCTTCAAGTACACTTTTAACTATTAAACTAGTTTTAATTCGAAAGTGTGTATTAGTCCAAGCGGTACACTGAAGATATTGAAAATTTTGCGCTAATTGTTAGAAAAACATGACATTTGCGAGAACGTTCCTTTTAGTATTAAAAGACTTTTTAGAACGGCTGCTAAAGAATTTTGGATTTTTGTAAATTGTAGCACCTTTTCTGAAAGATCTGCAAAATTCCTTTACCTTTTTGTTCATTTTCAACATTTTCTTCATTTTTTTGCGGATTTCGAAAGACTTGGCATCCGCTCTAAAAAGTTTTCTAATGCCAAAAGGTCCCTACACACCAAACTTCAAGCTTTTATAACAATCAGATAAATTTTTAAGTGTACTGCTTGGGCTATATCTTACGATGTCTACAAAGGGTACAAAATCAGCCTTATAGCGACTTCTTTAGACAAGCAGCAAAATAACTTTCCTTTTTTAGAGTTGACGAAGAACTGAACATTTGAGAACAGTACAAAGAACTCAACTCTAGAGAACGACAGCAGGGTCTATGGTACAAGAAGTCTTAAAAAGTATGTTTAAAAAATATTTAATTAATTAGAGAAATTTTGTAATGTTTCCAAAATTAGCTTAAAAAACATATACTCAAGAAAGTCAATTTGTGTAACATAATTGCACAAAAGGAGTTCAAATTAGAGAAATATGTTTCTAAACAACAATGTAATCAGTTTATTACTCAGTGAGCTGGCAGACACGGTTTTTTGGCCAAAATTCAAGTTTCGAATTTGAAAAAAAGAAGTAAGTCACTGTAATCAAGGATAGTTGGAGCACCCTTAACAGAAACTATACGTTGATTAATTTAATTTTAGGTTTATTGACAGTAATTTAAAGCTAAAAAATAAGTGAAAGTTATGAGTGCATTCCTTTCTCCAAAAAAACTAATTATTATTCTGTAAACAATTTATTTTCAAAGTGACTTTTATTTTTATCTGTTCAGGACATTTTACACTGCCCAAAACATCCACCTCGTAATAAATAATTTTTTACGTCACTATTTCCGTTGAATGTATGCTTTAATTTAGGTTTGCACCATTTTGCACCAATTCATATTTACGTGACTGTAACACTTGTAAACATGCTTGCGCATTGAGCGTCGAGTCTAACAGCAATCAGACTAACAACCAAGCGCAAATATATGTACCTAACGACTAACCACCCTTCGCCGCTGAATGTTTGTGTTTATATCAAGATTTCACTTGTGTTGTCCCTTTTACATGGCGTTCTCGATCGCTTTTAATTTTTGAAGTAAGATTCGATGGACTTTCAATTTTCAACCCGAAATCATCTGAATTGAAGATGATTTCGGTTTGAAAATTGAAAGTCGATCCATCAGTTTATTTTCTTTCTGTGAGCTTTCTTTTAGTTTCCCTGTTTTTTTGGTCATCGATTTCACTGTCATTTCAGAAACGTTTTATCAGTTAGACCCAATAGAATTATCAAATGGTGATGATGATGAAGAATTTAATTTTCAAAAAGAATAAATAGCAAAACAGATTAGATTTCATACCGAATGCAAAATTATATGTGAGGGGAACAGAGAAAAAATGCAGAAAGCACCCCAAAAAATCATTTTCTAACCGAATCGCGAAATTATATTTTGAGAGGCAAGGGGTCTCACGCTTTCGCAGATGCAACCCGTAAAACAAAACCAGTGGTTCATCATAAGACCAACAGACAAATGCATCAACTCAGCACAAAGATAGGCTGGGCGAGGCAGTACGCGTCCCGGATTCAGTCTGTGATTGACTACATAACATCTGGCAGGACATTCACTGCCAAGGATGGACAGTTCGCGCGCGAACTGCGGATCTGTCATCACACACTTAACAAGTCAAAGCTACTGACCATCAGGCAGCATATTGTTGACAGAATACGGATGCTATCTAACGTTAGGAAAAGTCTAGAGCAAAAGGAGAGGTGGGTCAGAGAAAATCAACAGTTTTTGTCTGACCCATCTCCACTCTTCCAAGACCCTCCAGTTACTGTCGTCCACCCGCCCACCCCAGAGGAGGTCGAGGCATTTTGGAGAGAAGTTTACGAAGTCCAGCATCCACTAAAAGAACACTCAAAGAATATAAATAGCTTCAAGGAGCTGTGCAGTGCCCTCATAACTGCCAGAAGAGTTCAATTTTCAACTAAGGCGAAAAGAAACTCAACAATTAATTTTTTTTCAAATGCAATGTGAATTTTCAACGAAAAAGTTAATTTTAAACCAAATTGTTAAATTTCATACCAAAATAATTGAATTTTGAACTCAAAGAGACGAAGTTTCAACAAAGTATAATGCAGTTCATTTTTCAGGCAAGAATGAGCAAAATTTTTAACCAAATTAATTAATTCTCAACCCGAAAAAATAGTTAAATCTTCAACCAATAAAATGAGTGTTTGCCAACATGGTTCAGCTTTCCACCAAGTAGCCGAATTGTCGAAAAAAATATGAAATTTTAATGAAAAATTTAATAGTTGAATTTTCAATTAAAAACTATCAAAATTTTCAACAACAAAAAAATAAATTTTTAACTAACTAGTTACATTTTCAACCAGATAGTGGAATTTTTAACCAAAAGAGATTAATTCTGAACAAAAAATATAATTATAGTTTTTTTACAATGAAAAATTATCAACTTTCAACGAAAAATATTTGGATTTTCATTTTTGAATTAATTAACAAAAAATTTTTATTTCAAATTTACAAATGGTTACAAACCATGTTCATCAACTTCCTGACGATGTGACGTGTTTTTTGAACATCCCCTAACAAATAGCCTTCTGCATATTTAAAATATTGTAATTTATTGATTTATTAATTTATTATTGTATTAATTTAATTATATATTAATTTATTAATTTATCATTTTATTCATTCATGATTGTATTAATTTATTAATTTAATAATTCATCAATATATTAATTAATTAATTCAATAATTGAAGCATTCAATCATTTATTAATTTATCAACTCAATAATGTATTATTTTTTTATATAATAATTGAGTAATGTATTAATTTATTATTTTATTATTTCATTAATGTATTAATTTATATATTTAAGCATTCAATAATTTATTAATTTATTAATTCATCAATTTATCAATTAATGAGTTCATTTATTTAAGCATTAAATAATTCATTATCTTCATGATTTATTAACTTATTAATGTATTAATTTATAATTACAATAATTCATTGATTCAATTATTTAATAATTTATTCATTCATTTATTTATTAATTTATGAATTCATTAATGCATTAATTTAAGTATTCAGGCATTCAATAATTTATTAATTCAATAATTCACTAATTAATTTATTTATTTATTGATTCAAGCATTCAATAATTTAATAATTTATTAATTCAATAATTTATTAATTTATTGATAGATTATTTTATTAATTCATTAATGTGTTAATTGAATAATTCAAGCATTCAATAATTTATTAATTCAATAATTCATCAATTTATTAATTTATTAATTTGTTAATTGAAGCATTAAATAATTTATCAATTCATTAATTTAATAATTTATTAACCTAATAAACTATTATTTTTTAATTCAATAATTTTAAAAATTATTAATTTGATTATTTATTAATTTAATAATGTATTGATTTATTAATTTATTGTTTTATTATTTCATTAATGTGTTAATTTGTATATGTAGGCATTCAATAATTTATTAATTTATAATTTCATCAATTAATTAATTAATTCATTAATTGAAGCCTTCAATAATTTATTAAAATAATAATTTATTAACTTATCAACGTAATAATTTATTAATCAATTAATTCATTAAATTATCAATAAAAATTCAATAATTCGTTAATTTATGGATTTATAAATTAATTAATGTATTAATTTGATTATTCAAGCATTCAATAATTTATTAATTCATTAATTCATCAATTAATTAATTAATCAATGTAATAATTTGAACATTCAGTAATGTATTAATTTGATGATTTATCAACTTATTATTATATTAATTTATTATTTCAATAATTTAATAATCTAATTATTTAATTATTCATTCATTCATTTATTTATTGATTCATTAATGTATTAATTTGAGTATTTAAGCATTCAACAATTTATTAATTTATTCATTCGTTAATTAATTAAGTAATTAAAGCATTCAATAATTTATTATTTTATTAATTCATCATTTTATTAATTTATTGATTTATTAATTGAAGCATTCAATAATTTATTAATTTAATAATTCATTCTCTTAATCATGTATTATTTTTGAATTAAATAATTTATTAATTTATTAATTCAATTATTTTTTAATTTAATAATGTATTAATTTATTGATTGATTAATTTATTGTTTAATTATTTCATTAATGTAATAATTTGTATATTTAGGCATTCAATAATTTATTTATTTATTAATTCATCAATTCTTCAATTAATTTATTAATTTGAGCGTTCAATAATTTATTAATTTAATAATTTATTAACTTATCAATGTATTAATTTAATAATTCATTAAATTATCAATATAATTAGTTATTAATTCATTAATTTATTGATTTATAAATTCATTACTGTATTAATTTGATTAATAAAGAATTCAATAATTTATTAATTTATTAATTCATCAATTAATTAATTAATTTAATAATTTGAACATTCAGTAATTTATTAATTTAATAATTCATTAATTCCATAATTTATTTAGTCAATAATTTATCAATTTAATAATTTATTGAATTATTGATTTATTAATTTTCAATCAATGCAAAAACAAACAGAAATATTTTAATTTTTGGCGGCAAAATTTGAATTGAATTTGTATTCTTTCTTACTTCATTTCCTTTTCCTCGTTGTTTTTATAAATATGTGACCCACATGCCAACTACCAATAGGATACTAAAATTCTTTTAGTTCCTTTTTCTTGAATGTTAACCATAAAATTTACTCTTGCGAAAGAAATTTTCCGGTCGTTTCTATTCTTTGTATTGAATAAGTTGTGTAGAATGCAAATTTAATGATCTATGAAAATCAATCTGTGGAAAAAATTAGATTTTATGGACCGGGATACTGATAACGAAAATTATCTTTCTCATGTGATAACACCTTCTTCGTATTTTTATTTGTGAATATAAATAATTTTTTTCTAGATAAAAAAAACGCGCGCGCGCGCTATTATTGTTTTTAGTCCTATGCAAATTTTAATTTAAAATTTATATTATCACCAAATTTTTTTATTTCATGGTATCTATTAATTAAAATTCTAAAAAGCAAGGACAATATTTTCTATAACTGATAAAAATTTACAAAAATTAATTATTACTATTTTTTTATGAATGGCGCTAACAGAATATTTGTTTAAAATTATCCATCTTCTTCCAAATCTAATTTAAAAAAAATTAAAATCACCGATTTTCCGCGAAAGATGTCAACATAACCTAAATTTGTTCGAAAATTATTGTAAATCTTCTTTGAAATCTATACCAATTTTGGTTAAAAAACGCAAACTTAACCTCAAATTTTTCAACAAATCAATTGTTTTTTAAATGCAATGATTTTTCATATAAATATCGATTCCGGTATAAAACGCCAACATAACCTAAAATTGTACAAAAATTGTGAATCTATTGTGAAATCAAGTGATTGTTTAAAATTAAAAATACAAATTTTCGAGAAAAAAAGACACTAAAATAAGACAAAAAAAATTATTCAGAATTGTAAATCTTCTTTGATATTTAATTTATTTTAGTAAAAATAGCGATTACGGTAAATATGAAAGCATAACGAAAAATTGTTAAAAATGGGGAATTTTTCTTTAAAATACAGTTTTCTCTATTAAAAATACAATTTTCCGGGAAAAAACAATAAAATGATTCAAAATTGTTCAAAACTTGTCAATAATTTTCAAATTATAATTATTTTTCTTTAATAGTATTTTTGGTGAAAAACACTAAAATAATATTTGTTTAAAAATATAAATCTTCTTTCATACTTAATTTTTGTGTTTTTAATTAAAATCACCTATTTCCCGTAAAAATGGAAATAGATCAGATTTTTTGAAATTTTTTAAAAATTTCCTTTGAAATCTATACAGATTTTCATTGAAAAACACGAATTTTACATCAAATTATTCAATAATTTTAAATCTTTTTTTAAATCCAATGACTTTTTATTTGAAATATCGATTCCCGTATTGAACATCAACATAACCTAAAATTGTACAAAAATTATGAATTTGTTCTGAAATCTAATCATTTAAACAAATTGAAAATGAAGATAAAAATTCAAAATTGTAAATATTCTTTGAAATTGAATTATTTTTCACTAAAAATACCAATTTCAGATTCCAAATGACAACATAACCTAAAATTGTTCTAAATAGTGCATTTTTTCTAAAATATAATTTCTTATTAAAAATACAAGGTTCCGACGAAAAACAGTAACATAATCTAAAATTGTTCTAAAGTGGTAAATATTATTCAAATTATAAATATTTTTCTTCAAAAATGCTAACATAAGATTTGTTTAAAATTATAAGTCTTTTTCATAACTAATTTCTTTTATTTAAAATTAAAATCACCCATTTCTTGAAAAAATGATAACAAAACCTAAGATTGTTAAAAAATTGTAAAACTTTTTTAAAGTCTATACCGATTGCCTGTGGATGACCCGAGCATAACCTCAAATTGTTCGACAATTTTACATCTTTTTTTAAATCTAATGAGTTTTCATTTGAAATGTCGATTCTGGTATAAAGCGCAAACATAACCTCAAAATTCTACAAAAATGTTGAATCTACTCTGAAATATAATGATTTTTTTAAATTGAAAATACCAATTTTGAACGAAAAGCACTAACAAATGTAACACAACAAAACATTCAAAATTGAAAAATTTTCTTGGAAATTTAATTATTTTTTACGAAAAATTGTGATTTTCGGTGTCAAACAACAACATAACCTAAAATTGTACAAAAATTGTGAATCTACTCTAAAATGTAATAATTCAAACGAATTTAGAATACCACATTTTTGAAGAAAAACACTAACAAAAATTAATGAACAATTATTGAAAATTGTAAATCTTTTTTGAAATTTGAAAATGTTCCAGTAAAAATACCGATTTCCGATGCGAACTAATAACATAACCAAAAATTGTTCAAATTATAATTGTTTTCCTTTAGAAGTACCAATTTTTTATGAAACACACAAACATAATACGATTTGTTCGAATTGATGAGTTTTTTTGTTTAAAATTAAAATGATTGATTTCCCGTGAAAAATGTTAACATAACCTCAATTTGTTAAAAAATTTAAGTCTTCTTTGAAATCTATATTGGTTTTTCGTTAAAAACGCTAGTGTAGCCTTAAATTGTTAAAAAATTTCAAATCTTGTTTTAAATGCAAAGAGTTTCAATTTAAAATATCGATTTTAGTAAAAAAAAAACGGCAACATAACCTACAATTGTACAAAAATTGTGAAACTACCCTAAAATATCATGATTTAAACAAATTAAAAATACCGATTTTCGACGAAAAAGAGTAACATAACAATTATTTTAAATTGTCGATCTTCTTTATAATTACATTATTTTTAACTTAGAATACTGCTTTCCGATATAAAAGGATAACAACTTAAAATCATAAAAAATTGTAAATTTTCTCTAAAATATAATTTTTTTTATTAAAAATACAAATTTCCGACGAAAAAATAATAACATAATTCAAAATTGTTCAAATGAGTATTATACTTTTCTTTAAAAGTACCAATTTTCGATGTAAACGGCAATGTAACCTACAATTGTTCAAAAATTGTAAATTTTTTAAATCTAATGATTTTCTAATACAAATTCTAATTTCTGACGAAAAACACATCACAATTCAAAATTGTTCAAGACTGTGAAGTCAATTATTTCAAACAAAGATTATTGAGAATTGAAATCTAATGATTTTTGTTTGAAAATCTCAACTTCAGGTATAAAGCAGCAACATAACCTAAAATTGTACAAAAATTTTTAATCTGCTTTACAATGTGATTTGAAAAAAATAATTTTAAATACCACTTTTTAACGAAAAAAACTAGCATAACATAACAAGAAATTATTCAAAATTCTAAATCTTTTTTGAAATTCAATTAGTTTTTACTAAAAATACCGAGTTTCGATTTAAAACTGTAACATAACCTAAAATCGTTGCAAATAGTGAATTTTCTCTAAAATATATATATTTTTTCAAATTGAAAATACAAATTTCCGACGAAAAATACTAAAATAATCCAAAATTGTTTAAATTATAGTTATCTTTATTTAAGACTATAATGATTTTTGTTTAAAAATACTGATTTCTGTAAAATCAATGCTAAAGATGCTATTTTTACATATTTTTTCAACATAAATGATGTTTATTGAATAAGCAACCAGTTTTCAAGTTTTGTAAAACAATGTTTGAATTGTTTTAACAATTATTATTTGTTTAAACCATTTCTTCACAGGAAAAATAATAACTTTTGACGATTTTCAGGGGGGGAAATGGATGAAACAAATTAAAATTGTTTAAATAATTCCAAAATATCCTTTAAGAAATATGTTTCTTTCAACATTCATTGATTTTACCACTAATTTTGGAAAATAATAACTTATTACGTTTTACAGGGTAAAAAATTGTTTAAATAATTGACAAATATTAAAAAAAAATGAATTACTCTCAACATTCAAAAATTGATTCATGAATTCCAGTTTTCACGATTTACAGGGGATGCAATTTTATTAAATAAATGAAAATTGTATAAATAATGACCAAATATGTTAAGTTAGAAATATTCTTGAAATTCATCAACTGTATCGTTTATCCGAAAAAATGATAAATTTTCACGCCTATCAAGTGAAGAAATTGTTCAAATAAATAATAATTGTGTAAACAATTTATAATAATTAACAATTATAATTCATGTTCAAAAAGTTCAACAAAAAATACTGTCTTTAGCATGGATTTGACATCAACTTCTATTTTGAATTTTTTCGGGAATTTTCCGGGCACAGTAAAAAAAAATTTGGGTGTCAAAATCAAAACTCATTGGGTGGAAATTATTCCTTAAACATTCTTTAAGAGGTTAACAAACCTCAGTTTCCAAAAACTTAATAACAAGTACTTTTATCCATTTTTTAGAAAACCGAGCTTTTCCCATTGAGGGAGGGAGGGGGGGCCGGGTCGATAAAAAAAAATATTCAAAGTCGAATTTTTACCGGCATAAATTCGGACCATCCTAATCTACATATTTACAGATAAATGGCTTAAACATAATTTTTTTAAGAATAAAAGTTATTGATTTCAGGCTATTTTGAACCTATCGTAAAAAAAGTAATTTTCTGATTTGAAGAAAATTGAGACATTTTTAGGGTTTCATAGAACCGGGCAGTAACCCTTTTTTAAAATTAACTTAAGTCAATAGAAATTTGTTTCTTTATCCAATATTGATGTTTGGCGACGTCAACGTATACGACATATTGTTTCAAATCACAGGTCCTCACTTTATCATCAAAAAGTGTCAATGAAACGATTCCTCGAAGATGATATCTTTTAGTTTTTGGATCCTGAATTAAAAATCCACTTCCGCTATCTCCATAACATGGCCCACTTCCGTCTCTACTCCCAGCGCAGAAAGTACGATCCGATGTAATTTCCACAAATCCGGGATTGCTTCGCAAACAGTCTTCCTGAAAAATTTAGAAAAAACTATTTTAATATTTTATACCACCACCGGTAACAAGGTAGAAATTAATATTGTCTTTATTCGATAATTTTGAAATTTAGATTATCATCAGGCGGTAAAGCAGAAATCTAGATTACATTATGTCGATAAGGTAGGATAAAGTAGATAGAGTAGGTTATTGTCAGTCGGTGAAGAAGGAATTGAATTATCCGAAGTAGATAATTCCGCACTCTAGACTCTCTTCAACCGGCAAAGTGTGAATTTAAATTATCTTCGGCAGGCAAAGTATTAACCTAGCTTATCTCTAATCGATAAAGTAGGAATCTAGATTACCCTTGGTCGATAAAGTGACTACAATTTTTCATGAAAATGTTTCAGTACGTACCTGAGAAACTATTTTTTCAATTGTTTTATGAGGTTCGCCCGTATAAAGTTTTCCATATCTCTTCCAACCGACAATAGTTCCCGTTTCACCAACAATTTTTTTCAGGTCAGTTGAATCTTTCCATAAGCAAATCGGCTGAATTAAGTCAGAATATTTGACTGGATTATTTAAGACGAGAATAGCCAAATCTGAATCAGCATTTGTGAAATTATTATTAAATTCCGGATGAATCCTGATTGCTGATATATTAACTTTTAAGGATCCAGTCTCATTCGCAAGACCTAGATTATATTTTCCCAGAGAAACCAAAAGTGCATTTAATTGTATGTCCTCGTCACCATCTTTCAAACAATGAGCAGCTGAAAAAAAAATATTTAGAATTAGATTTAGAGGGTGCATTTTGTACAATTAAAATGATCATTTTAATTTTTTATTTAAAAATAAAATAAAAATCGAAATAAACAATGATAATTTTAAGAAATAGGATGAAGAATTTTTTAGAAAAATGTTCATTTTCAGCCAAGAAAGATGACTTTTAAATCTAAAAAGATTAATTTTTAACCAAGTGGTCGAATTTTTAAACTTGAACCAAAAATTGTTGTATTTTCAACAAAATAATTTAATTTTGAACCAAATAGTAGAATTTTTAATCAAATAATCAAATTTTAAAACAAAAAAGATTTAAAAAATAGACAAAATATTGGCAAAATAGTTAAACATACAACCAAGGAAATGAATTTTCAACTGAAATGATGCATTTACAACATAGTATTTGAATTTTAAACAACAAAAAAACTGAATTTTCAAATGTAAAATAAAAAAATTTACAGAGGATAATGGAATGGTTAAATTTTTAATTGAAAATTTAATTCTGATAATGTAGGATTGTCCGATTGCCTTCGACTGGAAAAGAAGAGATCTAGATTATTTTCAGTCGGCGAAGTAGGAATCTGAATTATCCTAAATTGATAAATCCGCACTCTAGGATTTTTAATTTGATAATTCAACCAAAAACCGTTTCAATTAAATTGCAGAATTCTGAAGCTAAAATTTTGTAGATGAATTGTAGAATTTTGTAGATGGCAGTCGACTTTTCAATTGAAAAATATGAATTTATAAAAAAATGTTTATTTTCTATCAAATAGTTTAATTTTTAAATCAAAAATATGATTATAAAGTATTTTAAATTAATGTAGGTACTATATTAAATTTAAAACGCTTTAAATTCTTAATATTTCTAGTGAAAATATAGCCTTTTCAACAAAATAGATCAATTTTAATTGATTTAATTTCAATTTCCATTCAAAAAGATTAATTTTCAAAGAAAAATATTAATTTTGTACAAAAAAGGATCAATTTTCCACAAAATATATGAACTTTCAACCAAATATTTAAATTTTGAACCAAAAAAGAGAAATCCTCAACAAAAAAATGATTAGTCAAGAAAGATTAAATTTATACCAAAAGAGATGAATTTTCAATTAAAAAAAAGATGATTTTCTAACAGAATATTTGAATTTTTAAAATTTTTTAACATTATTTTTATAGAAAAAATTGTTAAAATTTATGAAAGAAATTTAATTTAACAACATTTCCGGCAATTGAATTTTTCCTTTCGTCGCTTTTTACCTTTTTTGAAAAATTGTTCAATTTTAATAAGTGATGGTTTATTTTTTCGGGTAAAACATTATCTACAATTTTACCGTTTCCAATTTTGGAAATAATTTTTACTATAGCCAAAATCTTTAAAAGAATTGATTTTTAAACTTTTGTAAACAAATAAATATTTGTTTGAAAATTCATGTATTTTGTTTAAAATTCCTCATTTTTGGTAAAAAATTATTCATCTTACTTGAAAATTCATATCTTCGGTTGAAAATTCGTTTTTAGAAAATTAAAATTAAATTTTCAATTGCAAATTTAATTATTCCATTTTTCATTGAAAATTTTTCTTTTTTGGTTGAAAATTAGTTTTTTTGTTGTTGAAAATTTAAATACTAGGTTGTAAATGCATAATTTTAGTTGTAAATTTATTTGCCTGGTGGAATATTCAACTATTCTGTCAATATTTCATTTAGCTTTTTGGTAAAACCTTCATTTTTACAAAATTGAAAATATAATTATTATTCCATTCTATGTTGCAAATTTAGCTTCGTTATTTTGAAATTTAATTCTTTGTTTGAAAATTTATCTTTTTTAGTGGAAATTTATCTACTTTCTTCATAAATTTCTGTATTTTATTTAAATTTGTTGAAAAATTCAACTGTTTTGTTGTAGATTTGTCTATTTGGGTTAAAAATTGAATTCTTTGGAAAGCATTCATTTTTTGGTTAAAAATTCAACTATTACATATGTTGAAAATTAGTTTTTTTGTTGTGAATCAAATTAATTTTTTTAATATGAAATTTAACTATTCCAGTTGAAGATTCATCATTTTAGTTGAAAATTTATTTCTATTTTTCGAAATTTAAATATTTTGTTGCAACTTCTTTTTTTCTTTTTATTGGAAATTACATTTTCAATTAAAATTCAAATATTTTGGTAATTTATTTATCTTTCTTAGTTGAAAATTCATTTCTTGCTGTTGAAAATTCTACTTCTTGGTTTGTAGCTGAATTAACTTTATTTTATTTTTATTATCTTGTTTAAATAGCTTTATTTTAAACAATATTATTTTTGTGAGTTGAAAGTTCAATTATTTATTTGAAAATTTATCTTTTTCAGCCGAAAATTCAACTAATTTTTGAAAATGTATGTATTTTATTGAAAATTACTCGTTTTCAATAGAAAATTAATTTTCTCGGTTGAAAATTCATGTTTTTAGTTGAAAATCCAAATATTTAATTAAAAATCACTCAACTTGAATGATTTTATGAAAAAGTTTTTTTTTTGTTAAGAATTGAACCGTTTTTTTTTCAAGATTTGTTCTTTTTTTGGGATTAGAAATTCAACAACTGCGATATGAAATTCAAATTTGGTTGACAATTAATTTTTTTTTGACAATACATGTATCTTGTTGAAAATTCGCCCTTTTGAGTCGAAAATTAATGTTCTTAGTTGGAAATTCATTTTGTTCTTATTGAAAATTCACCTATTCGGTTGAAAGTTAAACTACTTTCTTAAAAATTCATTTTTTTGTTGAAAATGTACCTATCATGTTGAAAATTAGTTTTTTGTGTCAAAATAATTGATTAACTGAAAATTTAACTATTGCAGTTGAAGATTTATATTTTAGTTGAAAATTCAACTCTTAGGTTGAAAATTTACCTATTTAGTTGCAAATTATATTTTTCTAGATAAATATTACATTATAAATTAAAATTTAACTATTTCAGTTGAAGATTCATAATTTTATTTGAAAATTCATCTCCGGTTGAAAATTCAACTATCATATCTACTCATCATCAGTTTAGTATAATTTTATATTATTTTGTATTACAGTATTTTGTTGAATTTTTTTCGGTAGAAAATTATGTTTCTGAGTAAAAAATTGAACTCCTTGGTTAAAAGTTTATTTATTTTGCCGAAAATTCAATAATTTTTAAAAAAAGTAATCCTTTTTGGTAAAAAGTCGCGTTTACCCCTCATTGTCAGTTACGACTCGTTACGTGGGGGAGGGAAAGGATAAAAAAATTTCCAAAATGAGAATGTAAAAATGAAATTAAAAAATATATAAATCAATATACCTGTGATGATGTGTTTATTTGAAATGAGATTTCCAATACATCGATGCTCAAACTTTCCTTTTAAATTAGCGAAAATTGCAACTAGCCAAGGCCACTCTCCAGGATAAGTTTTATTCCATCCGAATCGAATATCGATTGATAGATTCGCATTTTCAGAGTGTCCGCATTTTCCACCTAATTGGAAAATATAAATAGAAAATAGAAAAGGTGATAAGATAAGGAGAAGTTGATCCAGAATTATTTTTCGAATTCGGAACCGTACTACTTATCGATGGTAACAGGAAAGGTTTTAAAATCTTATCCCGATTGGGTCGATTTGGATTATTCGTAGAATTAGATTGATTCGTCAACAAGGATATCAATCCTGGAGGGTAGAGAGTCTTTTCGATATCGACCGAGGTGAAGACTGGCCATGCTGCTGAAAAAAAAATTTCAAATAGAGTGCATGAGAAAAGGTGAATTGTCTCAAATTGGAAAAGAAGAAAACGGAGAAGGAGGAAGAGCAGCAGGACAAGAATGAGATGGAGCAGAAGGAGGAGGAGGAAGAGGAGGGGGAGGAGTAGGAGAAGGAGCAGAAGGAGGAGGAAGAGGAGGGGGAGAAGCAGGAGAAGGAGATGGAGCAGAAGAAAGAGGAGGATCAGGAGAAGGAGGAGATGGAGCAAAAGGAGGAGGAGGTGAAGGAGAGGGAGGAGGAGATGGCGGAGAAGGAGGAGGAGGAAAAGAGCAAGAATAAGGATAAGAGTAGAAAGAGAAGAAGAGCTCTTGTTTCCACTTTTCCTCATCCTCCTCTTCTTAAATGGTATTTTGAAGTGGATTATTAATTTTTCTAAAAATACCTCGTGCGCCAATACAAATCGGTTGATTGTTAAAAGCGATTTGTTTAACAATAGGAAGTGGGTCTCTAGGTGAGAATCTTATTGTAAAAAATAAGGGTTTCCCCTCATCAATCGCCTGTTGAACAGGAGCGTAATCCATTCTTGATCTGATCAAATCCAAAGCAGCCTTGTAATTCTGAAGTCATAAAGAGAAAATTATTAGCGTTAAAAACATGAATCTTAAAAGTTGCTATTGAAAATATAAACTATTGAAAAATTCATTACTAAACCAATTTTTAAATGTTAGGTTAAGCAGTTGTTGAAACAATAATTAATATTTAATAATTTCGATTTCAAAGAATTCGAAGATTTTGAGTATAGGATTTTGAAAATTGGATCATTTAAAATTTAAAGGAACTGCAATTGTATCATTTCTAATAAGAAGGGTTTAAAATTGAATTATTCTTAAAATTATAACTTTTTAATTCTCAAATCCTTCAAAGTTGCAATTATCTAAAGTAAAATTGAATCACTTGAAAATTTTGAAATTGTTAGTCAGACTATTCAAAATTTAACCATTTCAATGTTAATTACAAAATTGAAACTTACACTTCCATACAATTTTAAACTTTTTAATTTCAAATAGTACAATTTTTAACTCGTTTAAAATTATTTTTCATTCTTGACATTTTCCAATGAAATATTTCAAAATTTCAAATGTTTCATTTATTTGCAATTTAAATTTTCACAATTTAACAGTGAAATTTTCCTAGAACTCTAACTTTTTGAATTGGAAACTACCACATTGTGAAATTTATAAATTGGAAACCTACAAACATGAAGAGACTTCAAGCCAAGAAAAATTTAAAAACTATAATTTTTCAATTTAAATTATATAAAATAATATAAGTTTATGAATAAAAATGAAATAGTTGCACATTCAGTTAAAAAAATTAATTAAAAAAAAAAGAATTTTCCAGCTGGTAGAATTCAACTAAAAAACATGAATTTTTAACAAAATAGTTGAATCCTTAACTAATATGATGATTTAAAAAAAAAAAAAAAAAAATTTGGCTCAAAAAGACGAATTTTTAAAAAAATACATGAATTTTCCACAAAACAGTTGAATTTTCCACCCAATACTATACATTTTCAACAAAAAAGTACATTTCCTACCAAGTAGTTAATTTTTCAAATCAATAGTTTAATTATCAACCAGTTACATTTTTTACCAAAATAGTTGAATTTTCAATAAAATAGTTGAATTTTAAAAAGAATATATATTTTTTGAATTAAAAACGAAATAGTCAGTTACATTTTCAGTTTACAAAATAAATTACAAAAAAAAAATTTCTTCTTGTTTAATTGAACCAAAAAGACGAATTTGTTAGAAAATACTTGAATCCACAGCCAATATGATAAATTTTTAAAAACGATGATTAAATTTCTAGGCAAAAAGACGAATTTTAAAATATAGATTTTCAATAAAAAAGTTGATCTTACACCAAAGAGTTAATTTTTTGAATAGTTCAATTTAAAAAAAAGAGCTGAATTTTCAATCAAAAACTATAACTTTTCACCTAAAAAAGATAAGCTTTTAATTAAAAATGGAAAAGTTACATTTTTAGAGTAAAAAATTAATTTAAAAAAAAGGGATTTTCTTGCTGCTAAATTGAACCAAAAAAAGGCGAGTTT
The DNA here is from genome assembly GCA_011634705.1 of Andricus grossulariae. Taxonomy (NCBI): domain Eukaryota; kingdom Metazoa; phylum Arthropoda; class Insecta; order Hymenoptera; family Cynipidae; genus Andricus; species Andricus grossulariae. The sequence goes on from JAABKJ010007545.1 coordinate 13,115,392, forward strand.
TTACCACAAAGTTTTTTCTTTGAATAGAAATCCACAGCTAAAAAAGTGAATTTAAAAAAAAGGAGATTAATTTTTTACTCAAAAAGACGAATTTTTAACAAAATAGATCAATTTTTCACAAAATTGTTGAATTTTTAAACTGACACTATGTCTTTTCAACAAAAAAGTTAATTTTCTACCAAGTAGTTAATTTTTCAAATAAAAAGTTTAATTTTCAACTATATAGCTGAATTTTCACCAAAAAGATGAATTTTCAACCAAATGGCTGAATTTTCAAATAGAAACGATCAATTTTAAATTTAAAAAATAAATTCTCAACGAATAATAGAATAATTATATTTTCAGTTAAAAAAATCTGGTAAAATTTTCCACTCTAAAGATGAATTATTGACTAAAATTATGAATTTTTACAAAAAAAATTGATTTTTAACAAAACAGTTCAACTCTCGACCAGGTACTTGATTTTTTCAACAAAAAAGTTAAATTTTTAATTAAAATGCTAAATTTTTAGCCACAAATGGAATAGTTAATTTTACAGTCGAAAAAAGTTAATTATCAACCAAAATAGAAACGAATTTTTCACAAAATAGTTACATTTTCTACTAAAGAGATGAATGTTTGATCAAAAAGATACATTTTTAACATAGTGATATAAATTTTAACCAAGTTTTTAAATTTTTTATCAGAAAAGATGAGTTTTTAACAAAATAGTTGCATTTTCAACAAAATAATTGAATTTTCAATTAAATCGAAATTTTTTTAACTAAACCAGAAATGTGTAGTTATTGGCGTGACCCCCCCCCTTAAATCATTAAAGTAATTTATGAATGCCCTGAGAGTATGTGACAGCTATACGATTTCTACCTTACCGACATTTTTGTTCATCTACCCATTACAAAAAAAATGAGATATCAAACTAAAAGTTTGGTAATATACAGAAAAGTGACTAAGGAAGGTTTCTGCACTAATACATTCTTACAATTAGAAAAACAAATTTTTTTGAAATGTTTTGTGATAGTAAAACTTCATTACTACATAAATGTTCCTTTTTTCATTTTCCCAAACTTTTAACTCGAGATCAGTATGATCAAGAAAAAATGTTGGTAAAGTAGGAATCGGATGAATGTCACATGGCCTGAAGGGTATGTGACAGCCATCCGATTTCTACCTTACCGACATTTTTGTTTATTATACCAGTTCCACACAAAATGAAATATCAAACTAAACGTTTGGAAATATAAATAAAAGTGAGTAAGGAACGTTTTTGTACTAACAAATTTTTATAAATACAAACGAAAATTTTCAAAAAATGTTTTGTAGTAGTAAAACTGTATTACTACATAAACGTTTCTTAGTTTATTTTCTCAATCTTTAGCTCGAGTTCAGTATGATCAAGAAAATATGTTGGTGAAGTAGGAATCGGATGAGTGTCACATGGCCTCAAGGGTATGTGACAGCTATCCGATTTCTACCTTACCGACATTTTTGTTCATCATACCAATTCCACACAAAATGAGATATCAAACTAAAAGTTTGGAAATATAAAAAAAAGTGACTAAGGAACTTTTTTGCACTCATTCATTTTTATAATGAAAAAAAACAATTTTTTTGAAATGTTTTGTGGTAGTAAAACTTCATTACTATACAAACGTTCCTTAGTTCCTTTTTTTATTTTCCCAAATTTTCAGCTTGGGACCAGTATGAACAAGAAAAAATGTTGGTAAAGTAGGAATCAGATGATTGTTACATGGCCATAAGGGTCTGTGACAGCTATCCGATTTTTGCCTTGCCCACATTTTTGTTTATCATACCAATTCCACACAAAATGAGATGTCAAACTAAAAGTTTGGTAATATAAAGAAAAGTTACTGAGGAACATTTTTGTACTAATGAATTTTTACAATTACAAATACTTTTTTTTTTAAATGTTTTGTGGTGGTAAAACTTTATTACCACATAAACATTCCTTAGTTCCTTTTCTTTATTTTCCCAATCCTTGGCTCGAGATCAGTATGATCAAGAAAAAATTTTGGTAAAGTAGGGATCGGATGAGTGTCACGTGGCCTTGAGGGTAAGTGACAGCTATCCAATTTCTACCTTACCGAAATTTTTATTTATCACACCAAATCCACACAAAATGAGATATCAAACTGCAAGTTTGGTAATATAAAAAAAAAGTGACTGCGGAACATTTTTGCACTCACACATTTTCATGATTAAAAAAAATTTTTTTTTTTCAATGTTGTGTGGTAGTAAGACTTCATTACTACATAAACGTTTCTTAGTTCCTTTTATTTATTTTTTCAAATTTTCAACTCGAGATCAGTATGATGAAGAAAAAATGTTGGTGAAGTAGGAATCGAATGAGTGTCACATGGCCTGAAGGGTATGTGACAGTTATCCGATTTCTACCTTACCGACATTTTTGTTTATCATACCAAATTCACACAAAATGAGATATCAAACTAAAAGTTTGGTAATATAAAAAAATGTGACAAGGGAACGTTTTTGCACTAATAAATTTTTACAATTACAATTACAAATTTTTTTGAAATGTTTTGTGGTAGTAAACTTTCATTGCTACATAAAAACGTTCCTTTTTTTATTTTCTCAAACTTTCAGTTGGTAAAGTAGGAATCGGATGAGTGTCACATGGCCTGAAGGATATGTGACAGCTATCAGATTTCCACCTTCACGACATTTTTGTTTATCATACCGATTCCACATAAAATGAGATGTGAAACTGCAAGTTTGGTAATATAAAGAAATGTGACTAAGAAACGTTTTTGCACTAATACATTTTTAGAATTAAAAAAACAAATTTTTTTGAAATGTTCTGTGGTAGTTAAACTTCATTACTACATAAGCGTCCCTTAGTTCCTTTTTTTTTATTTTCTCAAACTTTCAGCTTGAAATCAGTATGATCAAGAAAAAATTTGAGTAAAGTAGAAATCGAATAAGTGGTAAATGGCCATAAGGGTATGTGACAGCTATCCAATTTCTACCTTACAGACATTTTTGTTTTTAATACCAATTCCACAAAAAATGAGATATCGAACTAAATGTTTGGTAATATAAAGAAAAGTGACTGAGGAATGTTTTTGCACTAATACATTTTTAGAATTAAAAAAACAAATTTTTTTTGAAATGTTTTGTGATAGTAAGACTTCATTACTACGTAAACGTTTCTTAGTTACTTTTCTTTATTTTTCCAATCTTTCAGCTCGAGATCAATATGATGTAGAAAAAATGTTGGTAAGGTAGGAATCGAATGAGTGTCACATGGCCTGAAGGGTATGTGACAGTTATCCGATTTCTACCTTATCGACATTTTTGTTTATCATACCAATTCCACACAAAATGAGATATCAAACTAAAAGTTTGGTAATATAAATATAAAAAATAAAAAAATATAGTTTTTTTTCTTACTGAGAGTACAAGAGTCGGATAATGCAAAGTGACTCTTAGCATCAAAGCAGTATCCTTTGGTAGTGGTGGTCGAATTGCTACAATTCCAAAAATTTCTCCAGTAATTTCGTTTTTCTGATACTGGAAATATTGTGGACAAGGTGATTGTGGCAGTTGGCTACATCCAATAGTGATAAGATTTGCTAGGAATAAAATTCCAAAAACCACATTGCCCATTCTGAATCCCTGCAATATTTCAAAATTAAAAAAGAATAATAATATAAAATTTACGTTTTGTTTATTTATTATTTCCCATTTTCATTATTCTTATTCCCACAAAGATGAAAAGTTTTAAACTGCCCAACGTCGGTAAAAATAAAGTACCTGTCAAAGAATCGAATTTTGTAATTGACATATAAAAATTCCTTCTAGAGAAATGATGAAATTACTAAAATTTGGTAATATTAAACTTAATATTTTAATACTAATATTGAAAAAACAAAACTATTAGTTAGGAATTAAATATTCACAAAGCTTTCCTCTAAATTTTAATAAAAATGAGTTTCTGATTTAATTTAATTTCCAGTTTAGGGACAAAATGCCGAAAACGTAACTAATACGTATATTTGTACAAATCGTAAAAGTATCTTTATAAGAAATTACTACCTAGTTGTATGAAAAGTAACCTAAATTAAACAGAAAAATCAAATTACTCACCAAAAATTTATGATTTTTACCAATTTTCATTGACACTTTTCACCCACAATTTTACAAATACACTATATAATTATTTTGAGCCAAGACCAGTTTAGCTGGTACCTTCAGGACAAATACCTGAGGAATGAATGAAATGAACTTTCCTCTATGGGATCGCCCATAAACTACGTGACCAATTTTGGGCTGTTTTTTACCCACTCCCCCCACCACTGGCGACTGTAGTTTTGAATCCCCCCCCCCCACTCTAGAGGCACATAGCCATAGAGCGCACAGGGGCAATGTTCTCCCCCAGAAAATGACCAGGGAGGGGCAAAGTATTGTTTTGCCCCCCACTGGAATCGAATTATTAAACTCATCGGATCGTTTCAATTTTTTCGAAAAACTACCTGAAATCTTTGTGAAATAAATGAAGTCTTTGTGAAATCTTCTAAATGTATCCGAAATCTTTGGGATATATTTGAAACCTTGTAAAATCTTTGAAACCTTTGGGAAATCATTGTAATCTTTCTGAAATATTTTGGAAATATTTGGTAATATTTGTGAAATTATTCAAATCTTTGGGAAATCGTTAAAATCTTTGTGCGATATTTTAAATCTATCTAAAATCTTAGCGAAATCTTTGAAATCTTTGTTAAATCTTTGCGAAATATTTGAAATATTTGTGAAATATTTGATAATATTTGTGAAAGAATTAAAATCTTTGTGAAATCTTTGCGAAATATTTCAAATATTTGTGAAATATTTTAAATATTTGTGAAATATGTGATAATATTTGTGAAAGAATTGAAATCTTTGTGAAATCTTTGAAATATATCTAAAATCTTTGCGAAATATTTGAACTCTCTGCGAAATCTTTAAAATATTTATGAAATATTTGATATTTTTGAACTTATTGAAATTTTTGTACAATCTTTGAAATCTATCTCAAATCTTTCCGAAATATTTGAAATTTTTGTAAAATCTTTGCGAAATATTTGAAATATTTGTGAAATATTTGATAATATTTGTGAAATATTTGATAATATTTGTGAAATATTTGATGATATTTTTGAAATTATTGAAATCTTTTTGAACTCATTGAAATCTTTGTGCAATCTTTGAAATATATTAGAAATCTTTGTGAAATCTTTGCGAAATATTTGAAATATTTGTAAAATATTTCAAATATTTATGAAATATTTGATATTTGTGAAAGAATTGAAATCTTTGTGCAATCTTTGAAATCTATCTAAAATCTTAGCGAAATCTTTAAAATATTTATGAAATATTTGATATTTTTGAACTTATTGAAATCTTTGTACAATCTTTGAAATCTATCTAAAATCTTTGCGAAATATTTGAAATGTTTGCTCAATCTTTGCGAAATATTTGATAATATTTGTGAAATCATTGAAATCTTTATGAAATATTTAATATTTGTGAAATCATTGAAATCTTTGTATGATCTTTGAAATATTTATGAAAGTTTTGATAATATTTTTGAAATATTTGATAATATTTTTAAAATTATTGAAATCTTTTTGAACTCATTGCAATCTGTGTGCAATCTTTGAAATCTATTTGAAATCTTTCCGAAATCATTGCGAAATATTTGAAATATTTGTGAAATATTTCAAATATTTATGAAATATTTGATAATATTTGTGAAAGAATTGAAATCTTTGTGCAATCTTTGAAATCTATCTAAAATCTTTGCGAAATATTTGAAATCTTTGCGAAATCTTTAAAATATTTATGGAATATTTGATATTTTCCAACTTATTGAAATCTTTGGGCAATATTAGAAATCTATCTAAAATCTTTGCGAACTATTTGAAATTTTTGGAAAATCATTGTAATCTTGCTGAAATATTCGAAAATATTTGAAATATTTGGTAATACTTCTGAATTTATTGAAATCTTTGGGAAATCTTCGTGCAATCTTTGAAATCTATCTAAAATCTTAGCGAAATCTTTAAAATATTTATGAAATATTTGATATTTTTGAACTTAAAAAAAAAAAAAAAAAAAAAAAAAAAAAAAAAGTTCATACAAGATCTGATGGAGCTTTAGAGATCTCAATGAAACAAATTTCAAAACATTTAATATTTTTCAAGATACAGATCGTCAAAAATCGACTACTGTCCAAAACGTGTGAGTCCATGGAATTTAGTTTTTTTTTTAGATTCCAGTTATTATAAAACATATGCCTAAAACGATGAAAATGCATTACAAGACAAATAGAAGGCTGAAAAGTGAAGAATTAAATTAAAAAAATCGTTTTTCGAAAAAAATGATTTTACAATACTACATTGTTGTTTATAAACAAAATATTTAGTTTATTTGTTTTTGTAACTATTTAGTACAATTAGGCCCGCAAGTCCTTCTTTTTCTCCAAACTTAATCCATTTCGGGTTCCATTTTTCAGTTTTCAGTTTTAAAAAATCACTTCCGGTTCGAATTTGAATATATCCTATCACCAGAACGTCCGGTAGAATTTGAGAAAATTTTTTAGCCAACTAAACGTGTTTTTAAAAAAATGATACATGCATGGTTATGCCGTGACACGCGTCAATATTTTAATTTGCAGTGTTTTAATTTTGAAAATGTGAGTGTAATAAATTTTCTTTCTTTCGAAAATGTTAAATATTAGGGCAATTCACTACTTTTTTTTTAGCTTTTAATACGTACTATTTCTTCCATAACTTTAATGATAAGAAGAACACTCCGCGATAAATGTCGATCCAAGTAAAATGAAATTTTAATTCGAAATGATAAATTTTTTGCTTAGTTCTCCTCCCAGACGAGATATCTCTCTTTTTCGTATGTTTTGCACATATAGAAATTCTCGAGGGTCGTCGGAGTACATTGGGAACAAGTGGGAAGATGCTAGGAAGAAAGTACGAGTCTATTCTCCGGAAGAGTAGTATCTACCTGGGGACGAACTATATCTTTTAGGTCCCCAGGGTCGATTTCCGGAACCAATTGTCGCGAATATATTTCCCATTCTGGGTCATTTCGAATTTCTCCATTTCTCCAGAATTCATAAATTATGGAAAGTATCATTCTTTCCTTTCCCGTATCCTTACAACATTGTATATTCTCTAAGTAACTTTCTTGCTTCCGTTGAGAAACATTTGCAATATTTTCATAAATACACTACCTGAGAAATGGTTTGCTACTTTTGTATTTTTGAAAAATTTCTTATCGCACAAAAAAATGTTTAAAATGAGCCGAAATAAGAGGAACAATGTTTAATATAATTCCGGCAATGAATTGAAGAAGTTGTTTGATAGGTGGGATAAATTTAGTAATTTTGGTTAGATAGTTGATATTTTCATTATGGCAATAAGAAATCCGTGAAAAATGATTTTCATTTACCCAAATTCATGAGGGAACTTTCTTGGTCAGGGAATAGTGAGACATTTTAAAAAATGGTGAAAGTCATGGAATTTCTGTAAGAAGCTCTCTAAGAAATTGAAAAGAATAATCAAACTGCGACACAATCAATTTTAGTTTTTTTTTTCTCAAATTACTTTTTTAACATAAAGTCACGATGGTCCCTTTTTCGAACGAAAAAATCACTTTAGGGCATTTTAAAAGATTCCAAAAAATGTGTTATAGATTTAAATAATTTTGAAGGAATTGCAAAGATTTTTGAAGATTTTTGGGTATTTTGAAAATTTAGAAGGTATTTTCGAGAGTTTCAAAAAGTTTTAAAAGACGTTCAAAAGATTTCAAAGGATTAAGAAATTATATAATATATAATATATAAATATCAAAAAATTATGAAATTCTACGAAATATCTTAATTATTTTTAATAAATTCTTTGAATCTGATGTTTTTTCCTAAAATCCTGGAAAATGTATTAAAATATTGTGAGAGTATTTTATATCTATGAGAATCGTTGAGATCTTTAAAAGTATAATAAAATCCCTTGGAATCTTCCTAAATAACTTATAGCCTAATTGTATCTATACGATCGTTTCATATCTTTCTAAATTTTAGGAAATTCTTTGAAAACTACACGATTTTTTTTTAATTTCCCTAAAATCATTAAAATTCTTAAAAATCATTTAAATTTTCAAAATAGCTTCAGAATGCCTTGGAATTGTTTGAAATTTCCAATATTTTACATTTTCTTAAAGCTTTTGAAAATCCCTTGAAATTGTAAGAAATAACCTAAAATGTTGCAAATCCATCAAAATGTTTTGAAATCCCTTCCAAGTACTGAAAGCTGTTCAAAATTCTTAGAAGTATTAAAAAAAAAACTAAAATCTTTGAAATATTCCAGAATCCTTGAAAATTATTCAAATGAATTAAAATTACTTGGAATCTTTCAAAATATCCTAAAATAATTCAAATGCTTTCAAATCTTTGGCAAGACATTGAAATACCTGAAAACTTGAACTATTTGAAGACCTTCAAAATCCTACTAAATAACTCAATTTTTGTGAATAAACTCTTTGAAATGACTTAAAATCATTGAAATCTTCTGAAATATTAAAGAATCCCTTGAAATCTCTTGAAATATATTTAAACCATATAGGTCCTATAAAATCGTTCCACATTTTCCAAAATTCTAAGACATTCTTTAAAACATCATGAAAATTTTATTAAGTTCCGGAAAATCTTTGAAATTCATGGAAATTGCTTGAAATTTTTTAGATCTCTTGAAAATGCCCTAATTTTGAAATATTTCAAAATATTTAATGGAATTTTCAACAGATTTCAATAATTTGAAGATATTTTTAATAATTTTCAAGATGTTAGGGTATTTTCAAGTGGAATTTTCAAGAGCTTTAAAAATTTTCGAATGTTTTTGAAAGAGTTCGAAGGATTAAAAATATTTTTGTCTATTTCAAAATATTCTAACGAATTTTTTATTGATGTCTATAATTTTAATGGATCTTAACCCTGTAACCACCAAGCCTTGATCCTGTTGAATGCAAATTTTGAACAAATTCAGGAATAATATATTGCCGTTTTCTGATCGATCACTGCAAAAAAATATATTTTTATTTTTATAATTATTTCAGTTTCTATTGAGTATATGATAACTCAGAACCACCTTACGAGATGCAGAATACTCCACAGAATTTTCCAAATCTTTAAAATGTTTTGAAAAATTTCGAAATATTTTAGGGTATTTTAAAGGATTCCAGGGAATTTTTAACAAATTAAAAAAATTTTGAAGGAATTTCAAAGGATTCGAAATATTCTTTTATATTTTGAAGGATTCTGAAGAATTTGGAACAAATTTGAATAATTTGAGGGTACTCTAAAGGATTTGAAATATTTTAGAGTATTTTTCGAAACATCAAGAGAATTTTAAGAAGCTTTAAAAAGTTTTAGGGATCTTTTAAATCATAAATCTCTTGAAATCTTCCAAAAGATTTTGAAGGATTTGAAATATTTTGGGGTATTTTGAAGGATTCTGAAGAATTTTTAATAAATTTCAATTATTTCAAAGGAAATCCAAGGGATTTTGAAGGTCTCAGTCTATTTTCAAAACTTCAAGAGAATTTTAAAAATCTCAACAATTTTTTAGGTGTTTTAAAATATTTCAAAGGGTTCGAAATTTGTTGCTACTTTTAAAACATCGAGAGAATTTTAAAGAGCTTTAAGAAGTTTTAGGGGCTTTAAAAGATTGCAAAGGATTCGAAATATTTTAGGGTTTTTTAAAGGATTCGAAGCATTTAAAATATATTTCAGTAATTTAAAGGTACTTCAAAGGATTTTAAACATTTTAGTGTATTTTTAAAACTTCAAGAGAATTTTTATGAGCTTAAAAAATATTTAAAGGATTTAAAATGTTTAGGTTTTCAGATATTTTAATGTATTGTCAAAGATTTGAAAGAATTTTAATTATTTTAGGATATTTTGAAAGATTCCAAGTAATTTAATTCAATTTCAATAATTTTAAGGGATTCTGAAGTATTTTAAGGATTTTTTTTTTAATATCAAGGAATTTTCAAAAGCTTTGAGAAACTGCGAAGTATTGGAAATTTTGAAGAATTCCAAGGCAATCTGAAGGGATTTGAAATTTTTCAAAGGTTTTTAAGAATTTGAATGATTTTAAGGAGATTAAAAAGAAATCATAGGGTTTGAAAAGACTTTCCTGGAATTTAGGAAGATATGAAACAATCTTATAGATACAATAAGGCTATAGTATTTTGATAAATTTTATAGGATTTTACAAAAAAACATCAGATATGTTATATTACTGGCTTTTATAATATTTCAATGAAATTTAAAGAATTTATTGAATATAATTGCGATATTTCATAGAATTTCATATATTTTTTAATATTTGAAGGTATTGTAAAAGATTTAAAGAAACTTAGAATTTTATAATACTGTTTTAAAAATTTTAAGAAATTTGCGATTCATTTTAATAATTTGAAGGGCTTCCAAAAGAGTTGAAACCACTTCGGTTATTTGAAAAAATTCCACGGAATTTGCAGGAGTTTTAAAAAGTTTCAAAGTATATCAAAAACTTTAAAACATGTCAAGGGATTCAAAAGATTTGACATATTTCACGTATTTTAATACATTTCAAGGCATTTTTTTTTATTTCAGTAACTTAATGAGATTCCAAAGGATTTAAAATATAGGATATATAAATAGGAGTGAAATAATACGCTAAGACATTTTTCTAGAGATCCAAAAGATTTAAAAAGAATTCCAAGGATTTTCACTTTTTAAAGAATTAAAGAAATATTGACATATTTTTTCTTCAATGCATTTGAATTAATTTGGAATTCACCCTGCATTTTCATTAATTTATCCTGGATTTAAAAAAAAGATTAATTCTCTTTCATTTGTTTTTTAATTCATTTGAATTTTTCTTAATACACTCAATTCTTTTCAATTCAATGAATTTTCAAAATGTTTTTTTCATTGATCTTGAATTCTTTTATACTTACATTCAATTCTTTGGCATTTCATCAAAACCTGCTTTTCTTTGCATTTTTCTAAACTTATTTAAAACCTATTGAATTCAATGATTTTTTTATTATTATTTTGTATTGCGTTCAATTTATACGAGTTTTTTTTAATTCACCTTGAATTTTTATGGATTTTACCGAATTTTGTTTATTTTCCTTGAATTCTACTGAATTTACTCAAATTTTACTGAAGGTAATGCAGTTTTTCGATTAAAATTTTTTTTTCAATTCATTTGATTTCTATGGAATTTAACTTGAGGCAAATTCTATTTCGAATCAGAGTTTTAGCTCAGGGTGTCAGAATAATTTGGTATTCAAATATATCATTTCATGGTACAGATAAAACAATTTTTTATGTGGATTTGTTACAATCTTTCGAAGATTACCTGCGAATTCTCAAAGATTGACAGGCAGTTATTTTTAAAATGTAGTATTTTCCGAACGAATCTAGGTATTTGGGATTTTCTTTTTTGTATTAGAGGTAGAAATTCTTGCACTTCCAACTGCACCTAAAAAATTTGAAAAAAATGACAAAATGGCAGCGATTTTTCCAAAATTCTTGAAAGCATATTTTCTCAAAACCCTAATTGAATTTTATTTAAATAGCTTGCAATAGGCTACTACAGATATCATAAGTTTCGTTCTTGGTAAATGACTATTTAACACTGAAAAAAATTATTTTTGAAAAATCGAAACTTTGCATTTTTTTCTAATATAATAAGCTGTACGGAAAAATGTTCACGTGAATAATTTACACACCCATAAAAGTCATTAAAAATATTTCTTGTTCTTCTGTGATATTTTTTATCGTTTAGGAGTGAACATAAAAAATTTTACCAACAAAATAATTGTTTCCCTGCCTCAAAAATGGTTAAGCCACTCATAAAACTAATAAGATGCTTTTATTATAATGAGCAGAAACTATACAAAAAATATAAAAAAAAGGTAGTGCTTTCGAGGAAACAAAAAGTTGTCATCGAATTTTGAAAATATTAGGAAAAGATTTCCTGAAAAATCCCACCTTTTTTCCAATATTTAAAAAAAGTTTCTGGTAGTATAAGAAAGGTATTCTATCTGTTCATTAGTTCTATGAGAGCTAAACTATTTTTTTAGCCTGGAAATTTGTTTGAATATAATTTTTTATTTTCTCGTAAACGATGCAAGATATTATCACAAAGACTAAGAGGTGTTCTTGGTTAGAAATTTAAGAATTTTGAATCAAATAACATAAATACATTTTTTATTACGAGTATTCATATTTTCAAATTATTGAAAAATCAAGTTTTTTATTATAAATGCTTTTATATTTTGATTTGTTATTAATAAAAATAAAAAAGACAAAAGAAATAGAAAAGAATTAAGGGGATTTGGTTGGTTGCCATCTTTAATTTTTCTTTCCTCCTTTTTATTATTGTCCAAAGAACACATTTTTTTGTTTTTAGAAATTACAATAGAAGCATTTTATGGTGGCTGTCCAAATTTGATTGTTGGATTCTTGTATTATTTCTAGGAACTCCGTAAATTGACTTGAGCTCTAAACGTTAAAGGGGATTTTGAATTTTATTTTAATCTAATTTAAAATTCTGAAATTTCTATTTGGCTGACTTGGATTGTAGGTCACTTCTAACCCCCCTTTTGTTTAACATTATGTTTTTCAATCAGATCAATGTTGCATACGGTCCTGAAGCCTTCAGAAAGGTTAATTTATGGTGTCATATTAACTAAAAATTAAGAGGAAGTATCCTTCAGGAAAGGTTTTTGATTGAATGTCGAAGAAATTATGTTTTAACTAAAAAAATATTTTTCTTGGATGAAAAATTTCGAGAATTTTCTTCTCACAGTAATTTTTGCAATGAAAAATTTTAACATAATTGAAAGAATTTCAGACACTCAATGTTGAATTTACTGATCAAGGATGTTTCAATTCATGTTCATTTTTTACAAGTAAAAATTTCCAGAATAAGAAGTGAATTAGAAGTATGTTTACAACAAGATAAAATCATTGATCTTTCAAAACATCAGATTTCCCTTAATAGAAGATTTTTAAACAATGATAAGAAAAATAAAAACAAACTTTCTATTTTGATTGACCAACAGACTTATTTTCAATAGAAAAATTTTAATTTACACACGATTTTTGAAGAAGAAGATAGGGATCCTTGGTTTGTAAATTTGGAAGATATTCAAATTACTGATTCAGTTACAGATATTCTCAAATTAGGTAAAAGTTTTAGTCACCATGCGATAAAAAGTAAATAGAAACAAATGATGAAAATAGTCAAGGATGTTGAATTAAGTGTACACAAAATTTCCATATTAGATCAACCGGACTTCCGAAACAAGGTTTTACACTTGTCAAAGAGCTTTGTTGATCAGAATTGTTTGCACATTAGTAGCATTGATCGTAAAATGTCTGTAGGTTTCATGTTAACGAAAAGTTTCCTAAAAAACAATCCTGATATAATTTCCATGAATGCTGATAAGGGCAATATTACAGTTTGTATGAAGAAATCAGATTATATTAGGTATATGGAGGACTTACTTTCCAATCGTGATAACTGATATAAATACCGAAGACACAGTTCTTGCAAGATGTTATGGTTTGAGAAAGATTCATGAAGAATTCTATCTTATGAGAAAGGTTATTTCAACTATTAACACTTCCACGAGATTTTTAGAAGAAAACTCCAATTTGATACTCAAATAATTCATTACAACTTCAAAATACAATATTAAAAATAGCTGGAAATTCCAAAAAGTTATTATTCAAAAATCTGTTCCTGATGACCATGTAATTGTTTCTTTGGATGTTGTTGCAATGTGTACAAGTATACACCTTGAATTAGTTAAACAGGCGATTTTAAATAGATCAGACGATACAGAAACACGTACCCGATTAAATCAAAAAGATTTTATTGAAGGGATAGCTTTTATTATGAACTCAACTTATTTTAAATTCAATTAATCTTTTGATAGGTAAGAACTGGGTACTCCCATATGTTCAGTCATTTCTCCGATTTCAGCAGAAATAGTTATAAAAGATTTGGAGGTCTTTGCTTTCCAGAGCCTAGATTTTGTTTTGCCCTATACTTTCTGTATGTTAATGACACCTTATTATGTGTTTCTCTAGCAAGGTTGTAGGCAGTTATTGATGCTTTCAACAATTTTCATCCAAAACTTCAATTTTCCCATGAAATAGAGAAAAATAATAAAATCAGTTCTTTGGACATTACCGTAAATAAAGGTCAGGATAGTAATATTATCACCATTTGGTATAGGAAAAGTACATATTCAGGTAGAATTTTAAATTTCTTTCCGGCTCATCCTTTTCAAAATAAAATTGCAGTAATTAAAAACTTAATTGACAGAGTTCTAGGTTTGTCCCACATTTTATTTCACAGAGAGAATTTGAATATTGAAAGAAATATCCTCTTTTTCAATCATTGCACACAAAAATCAATTAAGCAACATATCACAATCAGAGTTCAATGAATCAAACACAGAGTAACATTTTATCTAGAGATAATCAGAAGGAATTGAGAGAATATAGTTCTTTAGATACTTTTGTTGTTCCTGTTTTTGGTCGAATTTCCAAAACTATTGAATTTATGTTGAAAAAATTTAATATTCATAGTATTTTCCGTATACCATTCAAAATGGATTCAATAATACCTTTTCGTGAAGATCCTTCAGATAAATTTGAAAAGGGTGGTGTTTACAAGATCACTTGCAAGATCTGTAAGATGACTGACGTGGGACAGATTGGCAGACTTCTTAATACTAGGATGAAGGAACACAATAGTGATGTTCGTTTGGGACGTTGTTATAAGAGTGTTCTTGCTAGACATACGAGAAGGTTTGCTGATGTTGACCATGATCTTGACTGGGATAATCTTGACATTTTACATAGTGAAAGTAATGAAAGGAAGAGAGAATTCACGAAAAAGCTTTATATTAAAAAACAATACAAGTTGTCTACTAATTTGAAAACTGATTTGGATAAATTGAACAAAAGTTATTCTAGTATGATAAATTACATTCAGCAATAGGTTTTCATAAGTATCGAATAGATAGCATCGTGGTTTCGTCGCTGTTCTCACCTGTTCTAATTTTTCTTACCTTGATAAGAATGCTGTATGAGCACCGAAACATTGGTAAATATTATAAATACTTCCACATCGTGATTTGATAATAATAAATGAAAAAACGAAAGAAATAAGAAAGAGAAGGAAGGGGATTTGATTGGTTGCCTTCTAATTTTTTTTCCTCTTTTTTATTTTTGTCCAAAGAAACGAATTGTTTAATCGTTGGATTTTTCTTTAATTTATAGGAATTCTATATATTGTTCCCGGTTAATAGAAAATGAAACTCATGAAGTATGTAGAACATATGGCAAGCTATAAAAAAAATGAGATTGAGTTTGAGATTGAGGTTTCCGAGAAAATCTACTTCATAAAATTGTAGAAAAACAACAGCAATTTTCGAAAAATTTTCGATTGATTGTAATACATGAAAGAAATCACCAAACTATGTAATAATGGTACCTTCATTTTGTCCATAGAATGTTATATCCGAATACCAAATTATTCTAACACCATATAGACTTTTCTTGGCACTTCGCCTGATTTGAACTGGATATGGTTTTTCCCATTCATGAAAGATTCTGTATCATAAATATTACAAGATTATAATTTTGCTCTTTAGATATAAATAATCTAGGAAAATGAAAAATTAATTCACGGTATCATTTTCTCATGAATTAATTTTAGAAGAGATTTGAGTGAATATAGAATCAAATTATTGTAGCTAATGAATCCTTGAAGCATGCAAATTACCAGTGACAGTAGTCGTTAGTTCAGCGTCAATCGAGCGCGTCAGGATAGACTTCAGGCAACCCTTACGAAGACTCGGCTTTACTCGCGAACAAATTCAATAAGCGATAATCAATGCAAGTCTGACAGCGTATCTGGTCGAGTAAAAATCGTTCAAACAGTCAATCAAAAGGCCTCACCTTCACCCTCATCTCCCTCCCTTAGCACAACTTCGTCAAAGCACGACTTCGACGAAGGGAGTGGAAAAAGGGGTGCAAAAGGAAAGAAACGTTATGTGAGAAAATCGACTCGTTTTGACACATGAAGCGCAGAATTAGACACTTCAAGGGTTGAGGGTTGAAGGGTACATGTGGATGAACTTTACTAAATAAAGTAGATGCAGAATCCTCGCAGGATTTCGCCTGTCTGACCAGCTGATATCCCTCAGGAAAATGTGTCCCGAACATTGGAGATGATTGCGAATATTCATCTCTCATCCTTTTCTTCCTAATAACATATATTCAAATAATTTATTAAAATCTTTCGGAAGACTAAGAGTATTAAAATTAAAATTAAAATCCTTTTGAGTTTGTAATTTTTTATAAGGGGCCGTATACAGCTTACGTAAAGGGAGCGTTCACATTAGGGCGGTTCAATTTTTTTTTAATTTGTATTTTTTTGGCGAAAATTTGTTTGAATTTGTGAAAAAATGAATGAATTTAAATAAATTATATTGAGGGGTTCCTCATGAAATTGAACACGTTTTTCCAATAAGAAAAAAATACATTTTTTAAATTTGATTTAGAATCATCAATAGTAGATAAATAGAGTTTAAACTCAACATTTCTCTTCACAATTAGCCATAAAATGGGTTAAATGGGTTAAATGGTTAAATGGGTTAAATGGCATAAAATCTATACTTATATTTCAAATATCACCCCCATAAGCCTGATTTACAGGGTCCAAGAAAATCCCATAAGTACGAAACTAGGTTTTGCGAGTTTTTGACTGCAAATATTGAATACAACTATTTGGTTGAAAATGTATCTTTTTAAGTTGAAAATTCAAGTGCTTGTTCAAAAATTCACGTACTTGTTGATAATTTATCTTCTTTCGACAAAATTAAAGTTCTTGGTCAAAAAATAAACTTTTTGTTCAAAAATTCAACTCTGGTTGAATGTTGAATTATTTCTTGTTAATTCCTTTTTTTTTTGAATATTCATAATTTTAGATGTTGATTTATTTCTTTGATGGAGAATTTAAATATTTTTCTACAGATTCGTGTTTTTTTATGGTTGAGGCACAAGTTTTTCAACTGAAAATTTGCCTATTTTATTTTTGGCTTAAACTTCATCTTTTTTAGTTTAAGGTGCAAGTATTTTGTTGAAAATTCATCTTTTTAGTTGAAAATGCAATTACTTAATTGGAAGCTCATGTATTTTGTTGCTCAATCTTTTTTTTTTGTAGAAAATGAGTCTTCTTGTTTGAAAATTACTCTGTTTTGGAAGAAAATTAATCTTTTCAGGTTGAGGATTTAACTACTTTGTTCAAAATTCGTATTTTTTGGCTGAATTCAACTTTTTTGACTGAAAATAAAAATATTTTCAGTTTGAAATATTAACTCTTATATGTTTAATTGATAATTCATGTTTTCTGATGTCACTGAAAAATCAACAATTACATTTTTTGTAATAAATTCATTGGGTTGAAAATTCAACTCATTGGTTAAACGTTAAACTACTTTTTTCAATTTTTTTTTTGGTTTCGTTTAAAGATTCATACAGAGTGGTTGAAAATTCAACTATTTGGTTACAAATTTATGTATTTATTGTACTTCTAACTACTTTGTGTAAAATTTATTTTTTTGGTTGATCTATCATTTCAGTTCAAAAACCTATTGCTTTTTTAATTTTGTCACTTTGCTGAATTTTTTTTTAATTGCAAATTAAACTGTTCCATCTTTGGTTGAAAATTCAACTACTTGTTTGCTTGAAAATTGATGTGTTTTGTGGAAAATTCATCTTTTGCCATAGAATATTAATCGTCTTGATGAAAACATAATTTTTTGTGGTTGTAAGTTTATATCTTTGGTTGAAAATTAAACTATTTGTTCAAAAATTTATTTTCATGGTGGAAGATTTATCGTTTCATTTAAATATTAATTAATTTTTCTCAAAGTTTTACGGTTTTGGTAATTATCAATGTATTTTGTTGGAAATTAATTTAGCCTTTTTAGAATAAATTTTTTTCTACGGAAATTAAGCTTCTTTCTTCAAAGTTTATCTTTTGGGTTGAAAATTTTTTTCTTCTGTGTATGAAAATTTCACTATTTGGTTAGAAATTAATTTTCTTGTTAAAAAAAATCATAAGATTTTCAATTCAAAGCTTTACAATTTTCAAAAGTTTCAATTGAAAATTCTTGAATTTTAAAAATATAGAATTAAAAATTCTTCAATGTTTATATTTTCAAGGTATTTCACTGTAAAATTTTTTTTCTAATAGTTCAATTTTTAAGAATTAAAATAAAAAATTTTTCAATTTTGACGATTTACATTTGAAAACTCTTCAATGTTAAAGATGTAGGAATAAAAATTACAAGTTGAAGAATTTTCAAATGAAAATCATTAAAATTACAGATTTTTAAATTATGCAACTTAGAACTTGCATAATTTTTAACTGTTCATTTTCAAAATTAGAAACTTTTCAAGATTCAAGATATAAAATTCAAACTTATGCAATTGTTAAGAGTAACAATTGAAAATTTTTCAATTTTCAAGATATAGAAATAAAAATTATTCAATGTTCAAGATTTATGTTTTAAAGGTATGTAATTTTGAATGCTTTTTTTTATAGTTCAATTTTGAAGATTTATCATGAAAAATTCTGCAATTTTAAAGATTCGAAATTGAAAATTTTCCATTTTCTAGATTTCCAATTGAAAATTCTTCAATTCTGAACAATTATACGAGGGGGGGGGGGCTTAGTTTATAACGATTTGTTATATGGGCGTGAGGATGGGTAAAAATAGTCAAAAAATATGTTACTCAACTAATGGATACAAATTTAAGTGTTTTTAAATAAAAAAAAATACTTACGATAAACAGCGAAATAGCGTTTGTTTGTTTAAACCTCTAAAGAACATAAGTCATGTAAATGCTCTTATTCCAGTCTCCTCGGATAATCTTTTTCTGCTTCCTGTCTCTTTCTCAGCGAGAGGAGTAATTGTAAAATTAATTAAGAGACCGGAAAAATAATTAATTTTTCTAATAATTCTTGCCGCGATGTTATATTTTCTCGGGGCTGCAAGGGGTCACCGCACCCGGAGGGTTGAAATAATTTCATAAGGGCGAAACAAGAGGGGTGGGGGTGACTTGAGAACCGCACCTACATTTGCGAAAACATATCCCCTTTTCCCCTTTTCCGCCTTCCTCCTTTCTGACCACGTCCGAGCCGCAACAAAGACCACCCTCGTATCTATCCATAGCACCCCCATCCCACCCCCTCCTCTTTTACACCCACCCTTAGTACACGGGATTGTGTTTCCGTCTGAAATTTCCCGTATCGTCCACTTTAAACACTTCCCCCTCAGAATCGAACATTGAAATTCACTTTGACTCGCGTTAAACAATTTCCTGAGTTGGGTCCTTCGTTTGGTCTACAAAATGGTAATGTCGAGGCAAATATCGTGCTGATATTCATAAATGAAAATTGAGGATTAATTAACTGATGCTTTGTCGATTTTTGTGCTTCAAATTTATACAGGTTAGGGGCGGTTGATGAACTACGTTACCCATTTGAGGTGGGGGGAGGGGCGCACTAAAAACAATGGTTGGTAACATTTTAGGAGGGAGGGGCTTCAGTGGAAGTAACGTCACAAACTGAGAAAACATTTAGTATTTCAGTAATTTGGTGATTGTGAATTCTCTTTTGTTAAAGCTCCTTCAAAGCTATTATATCAAATGTATATTACATTTATTTGTGTACCTCGGCCTGGGATTGCTCATTCCGATATTGAAAAATAAAGCACAAATTTTATTCAGCAAGATTACTTTAATATTTGTTCCTTATTTTGCATTAAATTTTATTCTTAGCTACCCTGAAAATGTATATCATTTCAATAAAATGATATAATTATAATTCTTAATATGCATCAGTATTAGAACAAAGGCATTTTCATCTTCCTGTTTTTATAATTGAAAAAAAATTGCATTCTATTAAACAAAACAATTTTGTTATTAAACTTATTATTGTGACTTGTATCGTTTTCTTCCAAATCAAATTTGTTTATTTTTTATGTCACTTTTTACGATTTAAATGAAAAAAGACGAGCGTAAAGTGGTTCTAAGAAAATGCGTAGATACAATTTAGGCAACAAATTTTGTTAAATAGAAAGTTATAGTAACTTGCGTCGTTTTTCCAACAATTTAATTTCTTTATTTTAAATCATATTTTTTTCGATTGAAAAAAAATCTACTCGTTCTATCTAATAATGATAATTGACAAATTTGTAGATTCATTTTTATCAAACAACTTTCGTCTATTAATTTTTTTCGTACCTTGTGTCATTTTTCAAGAAAAAAAATTATTCTTCATTTTCATTGTTATTTTAAACGATTAAGACAAAAACTGCGCATACTATCAAAAATTGCTGAGTCACAAATATATCAATCTTTTTTGGGTATACAAATTTTATCCATTAATTTTTTTTCGTACCTAGCCTCGTTTTTCCAAAAATTATTTTATTTTATTTTTAATATTATTTTTCATCATTGAAACAAAAACTACGCATCCTATACAAAATTACGAGTAAAAAATTTGAAGCTCTTTTTTGGGTAAACAACTTTTGTCGATTTGGTTTTTTTCGTTTTTCTTTGACTTCTTGGTTGAATTCAACTTTTTTTCATTTTAAGTAAGAATATTTTATGATAGAAGTAACTATCAATTCAACAAATTGGTTAAAAATTAACTTTTTTATTGAAATTTCATTTTTTTAAATACAAATATTTGGATAAAAATAAAACTATTATTATAAAACTTTATCGATTTGACAAAAATTTAAATATTTTGTAAAATATTAAAATTTTTATTGAAAATTCCAGTATTTTAATAAAAAATCGCCTTTTTCTCTCAGAAATTCAACAGCTTTGTTCAAAAAATTAAACTTTTTTGTTGAAATTTTTTTTGCCTAAAAATTAGTTTTTGTTACCTCACAATTTAACTATTCCATTTTTGGAACAAATTTATACTTTATATGTTGAAAATTCAAATATTTGGTACAAAAATCATGTATTTTTATTAAAATTCGTCTTCTGGGTTAGAAAATAAATCTCATTTGTTGTAATTCATTTTTTTGGTGCAAATTTGACGGTTTTGTTAAAAATTGATTTTGGTTTTTGTTCAATTCAACTGGTTGAAAATACATAATTTGGTGAAAAATGTCATCTTTCAACTATCTTCTAAAAAATTCGTATTCTTGGCTTGAAAATTGAACTCTTATTGGTTGAATTTCAATCGTTTTTTTTTTGCATTTCACCATTTGGTTGAAAATGCATATTTTCTGGTAAAAAATTTACCTTTCTTTTTTTTTAAATTCTGAAAAATCAAAAAAAAAGTTTTCCTTAATTGAACAATGTAACCCTTTTCGGTAAATAAATATTTAATAAAACATCAAATAAACAAGGTTAGTAGTTTTGTTTAAAATTTAAAAAACGGTGAGACCAAAGAAGAATTTGTCAAGTAGTACGGGTCCATTGAAGTCAGAACATCAGTGACTTTGATCAAGCACATATCTTTTCACAAATTTCTTTCTACAGAATTCATTATCTCTAAAGACATTGAATTCTGGTTTAAAAGAAAACTTAATTCTGAAGAACTTACAAAGTCCCCAGTAGAATAGGTTAATTATGATCAGACGTGAATTATATCAAGTAGTACAGGTCATTTAAGTCAGCCATATCAAGATCCAAGTAATATGTCATTTTAAGCTGGCCATAAGGAGTGTGAAGTAGTATGAGTCAATGTAAGTCATCCAATTCTTGATATTGGTCACGAACATAAAAAATTTAAAAAAACTGTCTCTAAAGAATTCATGATCTCACTATGAATTTTATCTTATCTTATCTTAATCTAAAAATTTATTATCTTACATTTT
The DNA here is from genome assembly GCA_011634705.1 of Andricus grossulariae. NCBI lineage: Eukaryota > Metazoa > Arthropoda > Insecta > Hymenoptera > Cynipidae > Andricus > Andricus grossulariae. The sequence continues at coordinate 13,137,409 of JAABKJ010007545.1, forward strand.
AACTTAAGATGTGTCAAGTAGAATAAGTAATTTGTAGTCAATTTTAAGGGGTGCCAAGTAGTATAGGTAATTTTAAGTCAGAAACATCAAGTAGTATGAGTCAATCTAAATTGTCTCAAAAATTATCATTGTCTCTGAAGATAATAAATTCTGGTTTGGGCGTATCCACATATTACGTGATGCTATTTTTAGTGATTTTTGACACTCCACTCCCCCTTGTGACGATTTCTGACATTTCGGTGCATCCCCCCCCCCTCCAATATCATATGAAGCTGACTCCACTACTTTTTGTAATACAAAATATAAATGTAATATTTTATAACTTTTACTCGAACAATAAATAATGAGTTACAACTGTTGACATTAGAATGAGAAGACTTTGGATTAAATTCTTTAGACATTTTTTTATACTTGAGTTCATTGAAATAATTTAAATATTTACTTAGTCGCCAGATTAACTTGAAGGATTAGGGAATTCATCTTCTTTGGTTACAAATTTTACTTTTTGGTTGGAAATTGAATTATTTTCATAAAAATGCAAGTATTTTGTCGAAAAGTCATCTTTTGTGGTCAAAAATTTACCACTTGGTTGAAAGTTGCATTGCATTGTGGAAAATGAATTTTTTTGGTTAAAGACTCGTCTCTTTAGTTGACATAACTAACCACTTTGAAAATTCGGTTGAAAATTCGTTTTATTTTTAGTGAGAAATTATTTTTTTTTAAATAAAAAATTTTATTTTCCATTTCTATTTGAAGAGTGATCTTTTTTAGTTTAAAATTCAACTATTTGGTTGCGAAATTCATCTTTTTGAGTTAAAAATTCGATAACTTGATTGAATATCCATGTATTTTGTGGAAAATTCGTTTCTTGTCGTAGAAAATTGATCTTCTTTGTTAAAAAATCAACCTTTTGGCAAAATAGGTGAATGTTAAACTCTTTTCTTCAAAAAAACATTTTTTTAAGATTCATTATTTGAATTGAAAGTTCATTTCTATGGTTAAAAATTGAACTGTTCTGCTGAAAAGTCGTTCTTTTGTTATTTAATAGAAATGTTTCTAACCTACGAATAAAACTATCAATTATTTGTGGCAATTGATATTTGAAATTAAAAATAGATCTTTTCCAGCTGTAAATTCATGTATCTTGTTGGGAATTAATCTTCTTGGTTGAAAATTTAACTTTTTTAGTAAAAAATGCAACTGCTTGGTTAGAAATTAATCTGTTCCGGTTGAGGATTTAACCATTTTGTTGAAAATTCAACTATTTGATGGAAAATTAAACAATTTCTTGAATAATTAACTTTTTTGTTAAAAATTCATATGTTTGGTTTGAATGTATCCCTTATAAGTGGCGAATTCAACCATTCGATAGAAATTTGATTTATTTTAATAAAAATTCATCTATTCGGGTAGGAAATTAATCGTGATTGTTGAAAACTAATCATTTTGGTTGAAAATTAACCTATTTTTAAAAAAATTCGTTTTTTGTTGTTGAATTCAAGTGGTTGAAAATTCTTCTTTTTTTAAATAATTTTTTTAATTCGTTTAAAATAATTTTTTTTTAATTAATATTTTCGAGTTAAAAACTCAACTTTTTTGTTGTTGAAAATTTATATTTTTTGTTGAAAATGTAACTTTTTTGTAAGAAAAATAAACTGGTTAATTAAAAATTAAACTATTCATTTGAAAATTTGAATATCTTTTTAAAAATTCGTTTATTTGAGTAGAAAATTAATCTTTGTTGTTAAAAATTTATCATTTTGGTTAAAGATGCAACTATTTTGTTGAAAATAATTTTTTTATTTGAATTCAACTTGTTGAAAATACGTTTTTTCATTTTGAAAGGCGATTTGTTAAACTGAAAATTCAACTTTTCCATTTTTTGTTGAAAACTTATCTGTTTTAGCTAAAAATTCGTCGTTTGGTATAAAATTAATCTTTTTGGTGGAAAATTCAGTTTTCGGTAAAAAAAATTAACTATTTTCGTTTCAAAAGGATTAAAATATTTAATGACTCCAATGAATTTCTATTATTTGAATAATTTAAAGGAATTTCAAAGGATTTTAAATATTCTTGGCTGTTTTCAAAATTTTCCTTTGATTTAAAAGAGATTTAAAAACTTTTGAGAATCCAAGGAATTTTCAATTGATTTCAGTAATCGATTTAATCCCGAATTGGAAAATTCCCGAATGATAAAATTTCCGAATTTTAAAATTCCTGAATTGGAAAATTCCCGAATAATCAAATTCCTGAATTGAAAAATTCCCGAATAATAACATTTCCGAATATTTGATAATATTACCGAAATTGGAAAATTCCCGACAGTTCATAATATTACCGAATTGGATAATTCTTGATTAATAAAATTCCCGAGAGAAAAGTGCCTAATTATAAAATATGCGAATTGTCAAATTCCCGTATTTAAACAATTGAAATATCAAAAAATACATATATTTTATTGAATAAAAAGACAATAATGAAATATTATTGATAAAAGAATTATTTTTAATGTTTAAAGTTTGAAGAATGAATATTTGCATTTAAAATAACAATTGTTTGAAATAATATATTTCTTAGTGGCTACATTTTTTTTTCAATTCTAATTGTTTAAGTT